>JAVQJG010182803.1:0-38957 GCA_036024015.1 Craterocephalus amniculus
ACACACACACACACACACACACACACACACACACACACACACACACACACACACACACACACACACACACACACACACAGTTCTGTCTATACCCTCTCCCCCTGGTTTTCTCCACATACAGTGTGTACACACAAACACGCTACTCACTTCTCCCCCGGTCAAGTTTGTGACCATGGAAACGGTGTTTTGAAGAGCCTCCAGGGGGACTTGCTTAAGCGCCAGCTTCCCTCTCCTGTAAGGGATACATTGTTGAGAGTGCCGAAGACCTACAGAAGGCACTGACCTGGAAGTGAAGCTCCGGTCACTGGCTAAAACCGAGGACAGCTTCCAGGAAACTGAACACTGCTTTCCACAACACGTTAAACGGAGAGATCGGAAAGCGTCTGTGTAAATGTCTGTGCAAGAACCGAACCTAAAGCCCTAGTAGGCTAATTGCTCAAGCATGTTGTTTTGATGCTGTAAAATGACATAAATTTCCGATTTAAAGTAGCACTATGTAACTTTTTGACTTTAAAATGAAACATTTGAAAGTAATTTTGATGGCATAGTGACATTTATTATGTGCTTTTCTGCAGAGCCATAATTAACCTGCAGCATCCTGGGGCTGAGAAACTGCCTTTCATAAGTTTATGTTCCAACCTTGAATAATCCCATTACAGCTGAGCTTCACTTTATACACTTTTAAAAACTCACAAAGTCACTGATTCATCAAAAAAAGAAAATAAAAAAACAAGAGAATATTATCAGAGGTCAGGAAAGGAAACGGTAGAGCAAGTGGTAAGTGGCTTTAACTTCTTGGAGAGCAAAAGAATTGGGTGCAAGATGGATGCAAAAATAGGTGTTGTTTGCGGGGCTCACTGAGAAGATTAGCAAAGTTCATTAGTGCTTCTTTTACTAATCAAAGCCATAATCAGTCAATTCAAATTACTAGCATTTTTTTTTACAATTAAAATGATGCACTATCTTGCAACATGAAGAAAAAGAATGTCATGATTGGACGAAAGCAATATGGGTTACACTTTCTCATCAAGTAATCCACATACATATGAGATGTTTCATATTATTAGTATTCAGTTCCATTTATATTTGACTGCATGAATAAAAATTCTGCGTTGCATGCACACTGCAGCTGCAACATGCAAATCTTACATTAGTACAAGAACATGTGTCCAGGATGTGACCTATTGACTTTCTTTTTCGTTGACCAGAGAATTGACATTTTGAGCAGAGTTTGTAATTGAGTTGGTAGTTCTTCAGCTCCTTACATATTCGCAAACACATGAAAGCTGATGAGTACAACTACAGTCAACAGATAACCCACAGTTTTTACTTTCATCCATGAAACTCTTATCTTTCCTAAAAAGAAAAACGTTTAAGTGTTTAAGTTTAAGTGTTGAGTCAAAAATGTTAAACATGTCTAATCTAGGCACCAAATGCCATTACAGAGATTCTTTTTACCTCCCACAAGCTGTATTTTAAAGCCATGCGAGATCATTTTTCTAGCATTAGTATTTTTCTTTTTAAAGTCTCTTTCCAAAGGGAGAAACACCATGCTTGCCTTTCCTTCTGTCTTTATTGTCTCTTCCAAGTTTTTAATCCATGTTTTTGCAGGCTATCTAAATAAAAATCAATGATTACTGACTTTATATTCAGTAAGTCTTTATAATTATGTTTTCCTTTACCCATCTAGCTCTCTCGAGGTGAACAATAATGAAGATAATAATAAAGAACAGTTTCTGTTTTACAGCAATAAGCTAAATTCATCAGGATGAATGTGGAATAAAACTCTGAAAGAGAACTTTACCAGAGCATCACAGACTTGACTGAAAGATGGACATATAACAAGTCAGTAGTGGTCACGCTGATGCCATCTTGGATCCAGGCAGGACTCCCTTACTGGGCAGGTGAGGTTGATGTGAAGTGAAGCATTGTGCCACTCCTGCTGAATACACTTCTAGGATGGAGAAACGTAGGTCAAGTGCAGCCACCTATCCATATGTCTGAGAAAAGTAGAAGCCTTAAAGAAATGGGACTTAAATGACATATAAGATATATTTCAACATTTAATGTTTTTTATTTTAATTTTTTAAAAACCTAAAATTCTGAAAGAAAAATGCATTTATTAAAAACTACACAAAATTAGTGTGGTATCTTGTTTATCTGGTTGAACTGATGCTTAGGACAAATAATCTTTGGCACACACACTTTGCTGACAGGAGTTTATATCACTAAAAATCTATTGTAAACAAACGTAAATGAATTCAGTTTCAGCCTCAGTTCAGTGTTATTCAGTGTTTGCACCCTAACATGTATCATTCTTATGGAAAATAAGTAGAAGTCCAAAACCAAGTGGCAAATAAACGTATGAAATAAAAGAACACAGAAAATCCTAAAAAAGGCTCAGATTTATAGTGGAAAATATAACATTTAACAGCCTTGATAAAAATTGTAAAAAGGACCGTCTTTTATGGAAATCTCTCCCAACTTAGAGTCATCATTAATGGAATAATAAGTGTTGGACTTCTATGTTTTTTGCCTTGAGGGCACACAATAACTACACTGTGGAGATGAGTTCAGTGTCAAGCTTATTCACTGTCAAATAATTATTTCCAGAGGAACAAAAAACATGGACTGGCAAAGGACACTTTTGCAACCTTGCAACCGACTAGACATCTGTCTTTGTTCCATCAAGCTTGGGGTGGCAAGGAGGAGAAGTTCTTTCAAAGGTACTAGTGAGATTGATCTAGAAGAGGGGTTAGAACCACTGTTCTGGGCTTGGAAATAATCAGCTAATGAACTTTAGTGCTCTGCAATGACATTTTATGCTTCTTGTCGATATGAATACAAAGTCCAAAGATGTAGATGCAGTCCATCACATATATTCCTATTTTTTACTGGAATTAAGAGTAATTCTTTAGTTTACAGTATGTTGGTGTCCAGGAATGGAACCTGCAATATTATAACAAAATCTACTGAGTACAGCTTGATGTCATTAGGTGTCTTTAATTATTTCTGGTCTACCTGACCAATCTCTTCCAGGATATACTTTTAACTTCATGCTTTAATCTTCATTCGTGATTAACCAAACATTTATATCTGTCCTTTGCACTTAAACACCATATACACGATCTGTTAATTTTCCCCATTTTCTATACCTGCTCATTCTAATGCGGGGTCAGACGGGGTTGGAGTCTATCCCAGCTGCCACCAGGCAAGAGGCAGGGTACATCCTGGACAGATCGTCAGTCCATCACAGGGCCAACACAGAGAGACAAACAACCACTCACACTTACTCCCAGGGTGAATTTAGAGACACTAATTAACCTAACATGCATGTCTTTGGACTGAGGGAGTATGCATGGAGAGAACCCATGGGTTGAACATGCAAACACCACACAGAAAGGCTGGATTTAAACTCTGTTTTGGTTTAGAATATAAATGTTTCAATTTTATATCTGACACTGAATGATCCCACAGAAAATACAGTCTATGTATTACTCTGCTCCTAAGAACTCAGATGCTAAAAGATCCCTTGTGGGTTACTTGTGACATCAAAGAAATCATACACGTACTTCGGTCTGCTCTGCCAAATTTTAGTTTAAATAACTAATTGTTTAAAGGTGTAGTTTGTAACTTTGGTTTGGGCTTCAAAAATGATCACCACAAGAGGGAAGTGTGTTTGAAAACTAAGCTGAATTTATTCATTATGTGGGATTTTGTTTGAAAGGACCGGCACTAAAATAATTTTATTTGTATCATTTGTGGTCAAAGTTAGTTCCTATAGTGTTCTATACGTTTTTATTGGACAGTTGTTAGTTTATGTAAAACCAGGTTGAGCTGTAATGATGGATACGATATTGCAGCTACCTTTACTCATTAACAGTTATATATAAGTCTCTTGGTTTTTGGTTACAATTATTGTAGCTCTTCTCATCTTTGTGCAAAAAAAATAAACCTTAATAAACCCATTGTTCCTCTAAAACAACTAACAAGCCAGCAGCACGGTTCCAGCTCATAAAAGCAAAAGCTCCGCATTTACCAAACCTTTACTTACAACTCAGGAGAAGTTGACATTTCTGCATCAGACCCTGAAGTGGGGGCGTATAGGTCCAGTATTTACTCTTGTTTTAGCTTATTTTGTATCCCTGCAACTGAAAATGGCTTCTTTGTGCGAGTTGCAGGCAGATAAGGTAATGTTTGCTATCATGGTTGTAATTGTCTGTCATTGATGATTGTTGAAAGCAGCACAAGCGGCTGACTCTTCTTCTTCTCTGACACCAGAGCAGACTAGATACTAAACTGGCTCACAAGCCATCTAGTGGCACAGGCGTTGTTCACACTGCAGCTCAAACATGCTTCTTTTTTTTCCATGTGACTCATATTATATTTTTGTAAAGACAGTCTAAACTACTGTAAACGGCACAAATTTGTTTTTATTAAAAATCCAATCCTAGTCCCTTTTATATAAATCAGATCAAAGGTTGCATATCCAATCTGAAGCGACCTCAGTCTGAACAAAAATTCTGCATTTCATTTGGAAAGAGAATCACTTCATTCATCAATTGGACATAATTTCATCAGTTCCAACTCAGCAAGTACTTCCAAATTGATGCACAAACATGTGAAGGATCCACATTTACTTTCGTAAACACTATTTTACCTCGTGTATCATCGAGAGCAGAGGAACATGCTTGTTCCTGAAGGTTCGTGTGCTTTGAGCGGCATGGATTATTTACTAGTGAGCCCAGCAAGTGTCAGCAGTTTTTTTTAAAAAGCCAGCGTAAATTTCTGCGCACATATTCATAACACTGTGCACTCTGTTTGTAATCCATGCAAAGATTACCCAGGGGTGTCAGCTGAGGGTTTGGATTCCATGGCCAGCGGCTGCTATCGTCTGTTGTCATAAACACTTGATGCAGTTCTGTTTTAGTGTGAATGAGTTGTACGAAAAAGGTAATTAACGCAGTATTTAGTTGAAATCTGAAATTATGTTCCTAAATCCATGTACAACAAAAAAAGACAAAATCATATCTCAGTTTTGATTGTATGCACTTCAACGTGTGAAAATTAAATACCGTCAGCTGTAATTATGAACAGCACGAAGTTGAACTTCAGAAAGCAAAAAAGACACAAAAACATGTTTTTTTCTTTAATTGTTTCCATCACTTTTCTTAGTCAACATTGGCAGGCATAACTTGCTTTTAGGCAAGGAAAACATGGTGTGAGTTTCAGAGTGAAGCAGAAAGCAGAAAAATAAATAATACTGTGTACAAAAATACAACTTCACTGTACAAATGCTGCACCATACAAAGCAAAGAGATGGGAGACTCGTCAGACCACTGCTGTATGGCACTTTCAGAGACTAAAACAGTCAAGCTTGAAGTTCAGTCAGTTAATGAAAATTATAAAAACACACACAGAAGTTCAGTTCTTCAAATGCCTGCTGTTGTAGGAGATTTTGAAACTCAAAGGCTGTTCAGACCCAGATTTAACAGTTCTGGGTGACTGGATCGGATAGAGGTGGGAAAACCCTCAGCACAGTTTCAGGTCTGACCACTCAGACCTGATTCTGCAGGGGTCCGGGGCATTTATGTCCACATTTTTAAATAATATGAACTCACTGCATCATTGAGTGACCTTCAGGAAACACCTACAGTACAGACCCGATGTGACCCTGCTAACAGCTGAGCTACAAACAGGGTCTTCTCACACTATGATGGTTCTTGGTTAAAATAGACATGAGCTATTGGTTTTGACTTTGCTTTTGATTATTCAGATTGTTGTTTGTGTATGTTTGTGCTCTGGTTGCAAAATCAATTTCCCTTTGGGGACATTAAAGGAGTCTGAATCTGAATCACTTCAAAACTTGCACAGAAAATCTCCAGTTTGTTATTGATTGTAGTTTTTGCAGAGGCAGTGAGCTTTTTTACAGCTGGTTTGGACTTGTTCTGGCTCTGTAGAGGGCCATTCTACATTGTGGACATGATAGAAGCTCCTAGAACAGGGATCACCATTTCCAGACCTCATGGGCTGGTGTCCTGCTGGTTTTAGATCCTTCCCAGATGCATTGACCCTGACCTAAATCAGTGGATCACAAAGAGGCTTGTGCAGAACTAGACAAGCTGTTGGAGAACCATTTAAACCACATGTCTAAAAACCCAACGACTGACTAAAGAAGTCTGGAATTGGTGAAGCTTCCCCTTGATTCTCCAGTTAGACTTTGAAATATCCATAACAAGAAAATTTGCATACATATGCAATTTAAAAGAATATGTGAATGGTTAGGCACAGCTGTCTATCTATCTATCTATCTATCTATCTATCTATCTGGTCGCCATATTGTAAAATGTCAAATGTGCTCACATTAATGCACAGAAAATAGTGTAAAAAAGAACAAAAACTACTTTTAGAGCTTCAGTTTGTCTGTCAGCAGAGTCGTGTGGATACTGAGCGCTGCAACATCATTTCATATTTGGTTGTTGAAATGTTTTAAATAAATCAGAAATAAATGAGTCTCAGGTGAAACAGATGCACCTTTATGTCTACATGAGGCTCAGGTACTGAATGCATTTTCATGCTATTATTTGTTTCAAAGATGGCCGTGTGACATAGGCTATGTGTTTATTTGAATATGTAGCTGTGAATGTGGACACATGTAGAGAAGGATCATAATGGCAAGTATGAGCACACATACATTTGGTGTCGGATCACCCTAGATCAGTGGTTCTCAAACTGGGGGGTGGGTGCAGTATGGGAAAATAGCAAAGGAACTCATGTTTTGACAATTCAAGCTTTTGGAAATATTCTGGTGGCATGGCAATAGTAAGTTTTTGCAAAGTGCCAAAATAAATCAAGAACAAAGTCAGATTTTATCATTTGAAAATGTAACAAAAATGTCTCTCAAAGTCAGATATCGGACTGAGAAATTCGGGCAGAACTCACTAGCTTCCCCATTAAAGATGGCTACTAATTCCCAGATCTGACTTCTGACCTCAGAGTCAAATCATGCACACCATAGTTGTGTGAGGGCCTTGGGAATGTTTGCTCCTCCAAAAAGGGGACATGGCAGAAAAAGTCTGAATACCACTGCCCCAGATGGATGTCTGAACCAGGTCTGAACAGCTTCTCAGTTCCAAAAATGTCCAGATGTTTGTTTTATTTTCTGTCTTTGATGAGAGTAAATGATGAAATGTGTTTCTGTGCGGTAATGCATTCAAACACTACCAATACCACCCAGATTTATGTAGTTATGTTCATTATAAAAATGTGGAGTTAAACACACATGCACACTCCCAGTTAAAATGCCTCTGGTAACTGTAAGAGACTTTCAGTATTGATTGTTTAAATCATGCTTGCACAATGTACTGCAGATGTCAATCTCCATTTTGTATTTAGACTTTAACTGGTGCTGTGTATACTTGTATGCACAGCAGACTGTAAACACTCAACAGCAGACAGTAGAACAAATCAATGCCCATGGACCAGGACATCAAACTGCTTCTTGTGATTTTATGTGCTTGCTTGCAGTACCAATATAATCTAACTGTTGCCTTTTCAGTGGGTTTAATTTAAAAGTTCCTGAGCACCTGCTAAGAAAAATTACAGTCTCACTTATTTAAGAAAAACTAAAATGCAGCTACCTCGCAGATGAAGAATGATATGAAGATGGTGAGTAGTGCAGAGTTGAAGAGAACGGATGGTCAGTCATGCAACAGCAAGTGTGCACAGAATTGTTAAATGTTTCTGGAAATCTCTCGTGCAACATAAAACAGTGTGTCATGCATTTTTTTACATGAACAATCAATAATTTTGTCTAATTTTTTTCCCCCTGACAAAGGCAACACGTCCAATCAAAGCATGACAAGGATGACTTGCAAGGGGGGAAAAAAAGCAAGTGATTTTTTTTTTTAAATCTGTGTCAGAGTGCTGAGTAAAAAGGCTTCACTACTTTCTTTAAATGCTTCTAAAAATCAGCTGCAAACTCCTGATATGTCAGCTCCAACAGCAGCAGCCTCCTTCACTATCCATCATGCATCAGGGGTATGCAAATACAGGAACCGAAATACAACACAAATAGCAGCAGAGTATGAATAAATAAATGAATAAATAAATAAATAAACATATCACAGAACACATTCATGTGTGGGTTTGTTCCACCTGGCACGGAGCACAACAGCAAAAAATAAAATCACTTTCAGAAAATAGAAGTAGAATAGAAGTGAACTTCCAGAAATAGCTTCAGTGTTTTTGGAGCTAAACTACTCTACACACTGTAGATCACAGCATCGGTCCTAAACAACTCGTTTTAGACTCAACAAGAGCTTCTTGCTGACATCTTCATGCTGCACGCAACACGCTGAATCTACAGTTTGCTACTTAGCACTGAGCTATCAAACACACACCAAAGATCCCGTTTGTACGATGGGCCGAGTCATGTCCAACTTTTCATCGATGCCTGGATGGGCGGTCAAGAGGACCCAAAGCTCTCGAACTAACATGGTTCAGTCTTTGCTCTCTGAGCGAGTTCGCCTGATGACAGAAGAGAAAAAGCTCCGGCCTTGAGGTTGTCCCATCAGCATGGGAGCCTGGTTCTTGTGGATGATCTCGATCTGGTGTGAAAGAAAAGGAAATGGTTTTAATCTTATGGGGCTTGTGCTATATGGACAGTCTTCCTGGGAGCAGATAAAAGTCGCCCTGTGCGTTAATACACACACAGATTAAGTCTGGTTCTCTTTGAGGTTTTTCATCCTTTCCACACATCAGCAGAATTCATTTCATTTGAGTTTCTAAGTGCATTATCTTTTGCGATGATCTTATTTCTGTCAGGGAGGAATAATCCTTGCAAACTATTATTCAGGTTGACGCTGCTCCATTGGTATCATTCGTAATTAACGTTAGTATAATTTACAGACTTATTCAAGAGAAAATGACAAGAACAGTGAACAATACATTTGACTATATGGTTAATTTAAAGACATTATTTTTTCAGGTGTTATATTAAAATTATTTGTCATTCCTGTATGAAAAGACAGAAAATGTTTGCTACATGTGCTCTTTTTATTTTTGTTAGATCCAGTTAACAGAATTAAATCTTTGCATGACTTTTATGATGTTGTTATTGTCCCTATGAAAAATTTCTCATCTGTACACAGTAGTAGAACAATTATTTTTGGCAGTAACCCTTTTTATCCAAAACTGTAAGCAATGAATTAGATTAAATTTGTAAAAATTTGGGGGTTTGGTCATTCTTTGTTCTAAAAAATACCTTAGCTACAAGCTAGCTGAATGTCTTCTTCTGCTTTGGGCTGGAACTTAAATATTTCAAAAGTTATTTGTTTTGATACTCAAACCTTATCCTTCAAGGGGCAAAACAGTATCGGTATCGATACCAAAGAAAAAGCACCCCAAACTGATGGTATCATGTCGACATGGAAAATTCTTTTATCGCCCATCTCTACTTCTGCATAGTGGAACAGGTTAAACAAATTACCACATTACCAACAAGTGGAGGGAAGCTGTATTGCACCCGAGTTTCTCATGGATAACTAGAAAACAACAAGCCATTGTCTTTTATTTTTCTTTTTTTTGCCAATGATCGTGGCCATTATTTTTCAGCTGCCATCTGTTTCCCTGTCTTTTCATATAAAAAAATCGCTTAACAAATTCCTGGTCCACAGGTTTCAGGCTGGAGAAGACAAGGATGACTTAATTGGTTGTTTTAGTGGGAATAACTCATCCTCTGCCTTACTTTCCTACTTTGGGGCAAAAACATCCAGTTGTGTAACTTTGTTTGCATGTTGTGCGCGTGTAGATGTGCTGCTTTGCCCGCATGATTCAGAAATAATCCTTTCTGGAAAGTGAGGACACCTTGAAGATGAAGTCATTGTACTGGTTAATACTGCTGTTAATTGTGAAATCAATTAATCGTGACATCTCTAATTGACACAAGTTTCAGGGAGTTCTTGAAGGTTTGTCATTGAGTTCTTCGCTTGTATTCAGCATTTGTTTAAATTAACAACATTCATACCAGTAATATAGCGATGTTTCTAGCCATCTTTCATTGCACAGTGCTGTCTACCAACAACAACAACTCAGTAATGCATCAAAAGAAAAAAATAAAATGTGTCCCATATGGGCCATATGTCTATATGTGTTCTTGTCAAATTGAATCTGTTGGCTTATAAATGTATATATGAAAGTCTTTAATAGAACAAAGTTTGAGGATCTGAGGGGTTCATGACTGATAAATGGAAACATTTTTGGGGATTACAGAAAAGTTGTGTTTTATAACTATAACCATTCCATTCAGGAGTCGAAATTGTAGAGGAAATATAAGATATCAGCCATTGAGAGGTTGCCAGATTAAGTACATCATTAAACTGTTGCACTAAGAGCCTCAAAACAGTAATGAGAAGAGGAAATGTTACCATCTGCATTCAAAGGGCCGTGTTGTCTTCAAAGCAAAGCTGCCATTTATTGGAGCTGCACTTTGACTCTGTGGCAATTACCAGCTTTTGTGGGTTTTCTGGCATCATTAAATGAGAGTACACCAAATGTTTCTGATGTACCTTACAACACAAGACAACCTTTTGGGGCAAGACAATGATCTCAAAAGGGAGAGAAGATTCAAAGGAATACCTGGAATAAATTTGGAAGATAGCTGAGCTTTGCATTAAAAAGTTATTTACTTCAAGAGCCCTGTTTACAGGAATCTTAAACTATTATGATTAGATGCAATAAATTATGCATGTTTATCTTCACAAAACCATTTCAAAATTAAAGGCTAATTATATTTAAACCAAATTAAAGTAGAATTTTACCAGAATAACACCTACAAAAAAATTAAGTTTACAATAGGTCATGCTATGAATAACTCGGCGTGCAAATGTTTACAGCATGAATGTGTATCATCATATTAACTTGGAAGTTGAACAAGCAGATACAAGAGCACTTGCAGACTACTTGTTTGGTCGTGTACTTGGGTTTTTGGCTTCGCCAAAGCGTTTCATATGTAAATATCTTAGCCACACTTAATCTGCAGTGCAGTCCTAATTAAAACTTTACAAAACATGATGAACACAAACACAAGATTCATTTGGAGAAATGGAAAAACTCAGAGAGAAACACTTCAAGTGGGTTTGGGTAAAGGGTAATTAAACGGTAATCTCCTTAAACTATGGTCTACCTCATTAAAGATTTATTATCAGAAGTTGCAGCCAAAAAGCATCAACAAAAGCAATGGGATAAATGACATAAATGTTATATACAGGTCATTTTGACACCGCCAGTTGACCCATTAGATATTTTTAAGTATGTGTTTAAATGCATTAGTCTTTTGTTCCACATTTATAAGTAAGACGTCCCTGTCAAATAAGTAGGTTCAAAAGGCAAAAGGTAAAAAAAAGGATCAAAAACAAGCAGTGTGTAAAGTTTAATGCCATCTTGTGACATAGTTGCTGACTTCAGCCAACTGAATACTGCCTCTTTTTTATAGAAACCACAGTGCCTACAAAAAACAATGAATATCTATATTCAATTGGTTAAGCCTGTTGTGCGCACTGGGGTTGGAGATCATTAGTAGGGTTGTGTTTAAATGTAAGTAAACAACAAAGGTTTTAGCATTATTGATGGATATGTACCACTGAACAAGCACGTAGCTGTAAGTGGACAAAGACAGGCAACCAGCCTTAGTATACAATGTACAGTTATGTGCTTGTCATTTATAAGTTGGAGTAAATCTTGAATATTGGTAAAGTTGCAGTGGAACTGTATACATAAAAAAATAGGCTCCATCAATCAGCAATGGCAAAAACATTGCAGCAATGAAAAAGGCTGAAAAAAAAGAAAAACTTTTGTTCCTGACTCTTATAGTTCATACCTAAAATAGAAACCCAAGCTTACTTCAAGATCCTTGATCGGATTTTCAATGTGAAGTATAACGATCAAACTGTCATCTAACCCTACCACTGCTACAGTAGATGTTTTGGCTTACTGACTCAGTGTGCCTGAACCACTCACGTAGAAACAGGGACAACTCTTGATGACTTACAGTGCAGGGAGTCTGCATCCAAGGCTCACCATCAATCTGCATGGGAAGGGCTTTACTGGTTCTGCATGTGATAAACAAAGGAGCATGTCAAAGTTCAACTTTATTCAAAAAAGACTGATAAATAATGTAGACCAGAGCTTTCCAAACATTTTTATAACATTTATTGTTGTTCTTAGAGGCCAACCTCTAAATGTAAAGCTTGAAACAAACAGAATTTCCTACATAAGTAGGGTAAAGGGTTTTTTGCAAGATTATGTTAACAGATGTGACATAGCACCCATTTGCCAAAAAGTCAGCCCGGATAATGCCTACCTCTGATTTTTATATCATCTTCTTATTTTTTCTCATAATGATCTGGCAACACCCTAAAATTATCTTAGGATCCTCAGCTTTATACCACAAAGTTTCATGCATGCTCTTTAACTGAATTAAAAGGATAAATGTAGAGTAAACAGATGTACTTCATGTGTGGTGAAACTGACCTGATGGTCACAGAGGAGCACTGTGCCAAGCGTCGTCCAGCGCTCTTCAGCCCGGTGTAGATCTGCCCCATCTCCATGGCTCCTTCAAGCCCCACGACCTCCAGAAGGTGGTCAGACAGGTCTAGGATGAAAAAAGAAGAAAACCTGACCTTTCAGTATAAAGAGATCAATAAAAACAACAAACATTCTACCATTGTGTGACATCCAAAAATATGACAAGGCCCAAGAGAAAATGTGCTTTTCTGTTGAGAAATGAGCACATTTGTCAAATTTATTCCTTTGGGAATGTTCCAGTTTGACATATTTACTTTGCTAAATATCCTAAAATAGTGCAACAGATGACAGAATATTAACATAAGATATCCACGTTGTCTGTGTTTTTCGCTTTTAAAAGTTAAAGTGACAATGGAAAAAGACAGGGGGTGTGAAGAAAAATAAGGCTTGAAAGAAATGCAAGTGAGGGAGGAAAGAGGAACGTGAGAAGCAGGTGAGGATGAATAAAAGACATGACGTGATGTTCCTCACTTCTGCTTCTGAAACATTTAATATTCACAGTTTAGAAAAAAAAAAGACAAAAGAAGGAAGGCAACAAACTACAAACAAAACAGCAATTAATTAGATTGCACTGGCAATGCAAAGCAATCTTGTGATCATATAATTATTAATTTCTCCTCTGTTTTTCAGTTATGAGCATTGATTTTGCCCCTGCTGGAAGCCCAGAGTCATGCAGGGCCCATCTGTTTCAGGGGCCCGCTCTGCCTCCGACTCTCCATCGACTCGTCCCTCCACAAATTAAGAAGCTGCTGCCTCGCTGCTGGGAGTATTCAGACACTAATTGAAAGGAAGACCCATTTTTAGGCCCTCGGTGCGTGTGATGGTGTAAGCTCGCTGCCACCGATGCCGCTTCATGGCTGTCATGTCTGCACCGGTCGGGCTGGTTTCCTGAAGGAGTGTCGTAGCTGATGTTGCTGAGATGTTGTCGCTGCCGAGTTGGGGAGCCCAGCTGTCACCATGGTGATGGACATGCGTCTGACCCTATCTAAGCGCGGGATCATGAATGCAGAGCTTTCCAGGGTCAGAGTGGAGGAGTGTGTGAACACAAATTCCACAGCAGGTTGACCCCCTGACTCCGGGCTTTAAAGCTGATTCTCCCATTGTGACTTCTCACGTTGGTGCCAGCGGCTCACAAACTCTCATGCTGATATGTATGATGGACAGCATGGATGGACAGCACCGATAGGGATTCCTTGTTGCCCCGGGCTACAAAGTATACCTTCAAGTGGTTGCATGGGAAAGAACACAAAGGCTCTGAGCCAATTTTACAGGACAGGATGACTGAATAATGGATGTTAAAAAAGATACAAAAAATGTTTTATGAGTAACTTTTAAGCTAACATAAGGGGGTTTATTGATCATAGGAGCTACTGTAAGTGCTATTGTAAGACATCTATAGGGTAAAGTCACTATTTACTGTCTCTAATTACATGTGAAACTAATTCAAAAGTATATTTTTCTGTTTATTTATTTGTTCAAATTGTTTTTGCTTTAAATAGCCTCTAGAGTGTAAAATCAAACAGCAGCTGGGTATAAAACATGTTTTAAACCACAATATTCAAGTCCTTTCATAGCAGCTGTAAGAGAGTTACAGTGCTTGAATGCCTGCACATAGAAATAGTGTCATTAACATGTCAGAAATGGTGAACTTTCCCAGCTCCTTTGTGTTAAATCACATCATGTGCTGTAATAGTGAAGACGTTACCACAGAGTCACACAAAGTAATTGTGTGTCTGTCAAGGTTTGGTTGTGCTCTGCCCTGATTGCCTCTCAAGTGCATGCTTTCCCTGTAAATATTTATATATAATAAGTTACAGCTTCTCCATAGAGAGAGGGCAGGTTCTGTGTAGGAAGCTGATTCAGAGTCCTTCAAGCTGACTGTGCAAAGACAAAAGTTACACAAGCTGCTTAAGATACTGGACATTTCTGCACACCTACTACACAAAATAACGCAGCATGTTCAGACAGAGTCCCTCCAGAAAGTTGCAACTATAACTATCACCGAAAATTCCCCCAAAGAAAAATTCTTTAATGGAAAAATTGTGTTTTCTTGGTACTATGATGAATTTGGGATGATTACATTTTTTATTGCATATTCCTTTGAATTTATATTGGTGATTTTTGCAATTGCAACATCATAACTTCCTTAAAAAGGCCATTCCCGCAAGTTGCAACAACCTTGTGTAAATTATTACACAAGGTTGTTGATTAGATTAGATTTTCTTTTGGTCAATAATAAATTTCACATTTAGATTTGGGGGAGCACCACAGAAGAACTCCCTTTACTTTCATGTACCTGAGTCGGTATAAATTAGAAATATTGACCCATCATCACTCTAAACACAGAAATGAATGATTAACACTGCACAAAAACCAAACGAACATCATATCCGTCCACAGCTGCTTTCAATCTTTATTGAAAAAAAAAAAGAGTTGCGTGTTGTGTCGTGAAATTGCTTCTCATTTCAGATTCAAATTAAATTCCTGAAAAGACACAAAGTGCACCCGGCTAAATATAGAAAAAGACGCTTGTTTATTTTCCAGAGATAAACTGGGATAAAAAAAGCAACCTGACAGTTTACGCAAGACATTATCACCACAAAAACTGCTGCCTGTGGCCAAATATGAACCCAGCCGCCCCTTATCTACTCTACAAATCCCCATCATGTGGTGATGATGCAATCCTAATTTGTCTGTGAAAACGCAGACGGTGGCGATCAGACCCACGTATGAATGAATCTTCATATGAGACAGAAAAGCAGCACTGTGGCTTTAATCTCAGCCAAGTCTTCCAGTCAAGACTGTGTGACTAGAAACGGCGTCCTTGTCACCGTCAAACGACTGTCTGTCCAGGCCGGTGGCTGCACTGACACATGTGGAGCGACGGGCTGAGAGCAGAGGGGTGAGGACAGACAGTGACGGAGCAGCCGATCAGCTGAAAGTAAAACTAAAGAGGAGTGGCGGGAGGAGGAGGAGGGAGGGTGTGTGGAGGCCGATCCGCCTACGAAGCTTCATGGGGCTTGTCATGGGGGATCAGTCCTTGGCATCAACCCCTCCACCCACACATGAACCCCCCCCACCCCACACACACACATACACACACACCCTCCCTCCTTTGCAAAAACCTCAGTCCCATTCTAAATAATTCACTCTGCAGCCATTCCCTTCCACCTGAGGGGCTTGTCTCCTGGCGTCACCAGCGGGACGATTTAACAGCTCCCGAAAGGTCACAGTTTTTTTTTCCCTCCATCCCCAAGCCTCCCACCGGCCAGAAATCCTCACAGATGCAACCCCATACACACATTCACAAAAAAAAAGAGAAATCCCTGTGAGCAGTTTGATCCGTGCGTGGTGCTCGGCAGTGGGTGAAAGCACTCCTGTGTTTACCAATAAATATGCTTCTCTCTTGAGGGCACCTTGCACAAGGGCATCCATTCTCACATATTTAGTACAAGTGGACACCCAACACACACGGACACGTACAAATACAAGCTCCTCACTCTCACTAAGAGCCTTCCCAGGTTTTTTTTTTTTTTTCATTGAACTACAAACATCAAAATGATTGATTTTCATTCAGGCATTAATGGAGTATCCGTTGTTGCAGGGTTGGGTTTGGAACTGATCAAACTCTCTCCCTGGTCACCTCTGTGCACCTTCATCATCGTCATCATCACATTAGGGAAATATAAGCATCACAAAATGTAACGGCTTTCCTAACGTGAATGTCCGTGGTTTTATTTAGATTGATTATTTAAAGACTGAGGTGTGTTTCCTCTTTGTTCTACTTTCTCACTGTCCCCGCTATGAGTTACAGAATCAGAACTAGAAAGAAAAGGAGAAGAAGAAGTAAATAAAGCTTCAGAGGCAGCTTCACAGAGATCTGTTTCTCTACTATTTATGTTCTGAACAGTGAAGTCTCATAAGGGATCGCTGACAGCCATGTCTGGAGATACTCACTGACTCGTCATGTTTGAAGCCAGACACTGATTGGAACATCCACTTCATCCCCGCGTACAAACACACCAACTCACCAGGAAACCCACATTACATACTGCACATCACCTGAACAGGCTGCAGTTAGACATGATAGGAATACAGTAAAAGCACAAAAAATGGATAAACAAGTTATAGGTATCTTAGAATAAAAGTCTAAAGCAGACTTGTTTAACTTAGGGGAATCTACCTTTCTATCGAAATCTACCTGGAGAATATAGGGAGCCATAAAAGAAAGGAATCCTCCCATTGATCTGCCATCATGAAAAAATTTTAACCTTGGAGTTTTAACCTTTTAAGTTTTTCGCAAAACTCACAGGTACCATAAACAGAACGTTGTCAGCGATGTGGGAATTGTCTGCCAATTCCACCTTAAAAGGGACAGCTTCCAAAAAATTCAGAGATCAATAACCAAAAAAGGCTTTATACCATTGTACTGGTATCTAATCACTTCACTAAAATAACTTGATCTATCCTTTTACAAGCCTTTTATACAGTATTTACTTGCCATGTTTCCACTTGCATTGTCATTGCCAAATTTGTTGCAATTACTTTTATTTCAGTGTCTCTGAAAAGACAAACAGCTCTGTGTGATGTGAGAACTGAGCGTTGAATGTGCACTACCAGCTTTACTAAATAGGAGCTACAGCATCATTTGGGATACATAATGCCTTGAAAGGTACATGAGAGAATCAGATCTATGCAAAACCTTTGGACACCCAGAAATACATCCAGGGCATACAGGTTCCAGTCAATTGAACCTCAAATCAAGTGTATATCTTGAGAATTTTAGCTCTCAGTTTTCCCACACGGGGTGTCTGAAAGTGATTAATAAAAATAAAAATTAAACTTTCCAGGTAAATAAAATTTGCACCATATTTTGCATAACTGAATAAACCAATCTGATTTGACACAGCCAGCACGACTAAAAATAAAATAAAATTTTCCTGATCTAAAGCACAAACATCCAACAGTAACACAGATAAACTCATTTTCACCTAGATTAACTGTAAATATTTCTGCATAGTGTGACTTCAGCAGCAGCGGAGCATTTCCACACTGTTGGACTCAAATAAAATAAAAAGCTAATTATAGCCGATATCTTAAGGATTTTGATACCTTTTTATAAAATGCGTCCTACGAGTGGTTTTGGGTTATTTAGCTGTGTACTATGGAGCACCTGACTCATTCTGTCTGTTCATTCATTTATTCTTTTTGATGGGCTTCATTTTGACGTAAATGGATTCAGGGGAATGCCCAGCACCTCACTCAGTCCGCTCCTATTAACTGAGCCTGTCCACTGGCGCCTGCACAGACCATTAATACCCAGGTGACAGTTCCACACAGTGACAAGATTGTACCTCTTCTTAGAAAACAAAACCTGCTGGCTGTGATTCACCTTGTCATTAGTGAAATATTAATGTGCAATGGAAAAGTTTGCCCAGAAGTTAAGTCTTTCATCTCTCCGATTGGAGCAAGGACACAGTCTGACTGCGTCTGATGTTGGGAAAAGAGACTCCTACACTGTCAAGTCTATTTAACTAACAGTGTTGTTTTGCACCAACCAGCTATTCAGCATGCATGTTTTTCAAAATGCTGCAGATGACTCACCAGTTATGTCACCATACGTTTACAGCTCAAGTCACAACATATTTTCTCTTATTTCTGATCAAATATACATCTACAGCTTATATTTGCAGCCCATAACCCAGACTGGGGTAAGGATTCTTAAAGCATTTTTCTAATATTGCTCATAATAAAGCCAAAGAGGATTTGCTTTTTTCCGAAGTCAATTTTTGTGGAAAACTTAAAGACCCACTATATAATTTTTCTACCTTAAAACTCAATTTTCTGGACTTGTTTGATGATACATTGACATCTATTCTGCGCATTTCTAGAGCCATCATGACCCAGCACCCCCCCCACGGCTGAGAAACCGCACTATAGAACTTTCACGTTCTGTGAAATTGGACCTGTACCTAAAAGGAAAGGTCACAGCAGGGCAAAAAAGCAAAACATTGCTCTGGAGCGTTCTAAAAGATGGAATTCATACCATAAAGTCAGTATCAACATCTCTTGTTGTTTTAAAAACAAATTATGTTGATGTTCGACAGGGTTTATGGTTTCTGTATCCACGTGCACCTGTTAGAGACTCGATCGGGGCTCTACATCAGGGCCAGACCACGGGCAACATGTGGCCCAGAACCAACTTTCATGTGACCCAGCTCATGTTTCCTCCAACACCTACTTTAAACTGTGGCAAGACAATTGAAAAATCGTGAGATTTCTTCAGACACAAAAAAGGTCCGGGTGGCAAACAGTAAACAACAGATGTTACTAAGCATGAGGTTTACCTGTTAGGTTTGAAGGCTGGTGTTTGGTTTTATGGAGATGAGAATGGACAGGGCCTGGACAAGAATTACTCCATCATGCTTGTTGTTTAAAGGCAAAATAAAATAGAATAACAATATTACCAACTTTAGTTCCTACTTCAGGTTAGAGGAGGAGAATAAGCAGCATTATTGCTTACACATTATGTCAGGAGATTCTACATATGTTCCACAAAATATTAACAGAACATAAAAAAATATATGTGTTGAATCTATAATGGTTCAACATGACTTATTAAAAGAAAGTGAACTGAAGTTTGTTTGGTTGCTTCAATTAATAGACACTGATACTTAAGAAAAGAACTAGCCACTAAGTAAGAAAACTCTGAAAGGGGGAAAGAAGATCCAAAATTGCAATTTGATTACATTTTACAACTGGAGCTGTTTCACATATTTGCCCTGTTGAGTTTTTTTGTCTAAAAATCTGGCCCAGCTGAAGATGTGATTGAGTAGCCCTGCTGTAGATGTAAACAGGGTCCCTACATATCACCAGTACTGAAGCTTTTACACAGTACACACACAATCTCTCTATGCTACATTGAAAAGTCTCTCCTGAAGACAGCAAAGTGGGAATGTTAATCTAAATATTTGAACTGCATGCGGCTGACCACATAGATCTTTGTGGATCTTTGAGAACCGGTGTGAAGAAAAAAATGTGTTTCTCTCAAGACTAAAGCTGAGCTTATGGGAAAACCACGAATCTCTTTTATGCCTCAAAGCTACTCCTTTTACCCAGTCAAGATGAAAATATCATTCCTCAGCTGCACCTACTTATTTAAATATGCTCATTAGTCCATTTTGCTGACTTTGCAATCCCTGCCATCATATTTCAGAATTTAGTTGACATGCATGTCTCTCAGAAATTCCAGATTTATGTCGACAGCTTTGACCAAACAGATGCATTAACTGTGGTGTGAAGGCTACCTTGGACCGCAAACATGAGCTCTTTGGGGTCCAGTACTGGAGTCCTTTTGTCTTGGCCCTTTCTTCCACCCTTGCGGTGACCTCTCCTCTTCTTGCTCTCGCCCCAAAGGTTGGAGCCGCCATGCATGCTGGGAATGTTCAGAATGGCGATTCCTTCCAAGGAAATGCTGCTGAGGTCCAGAGTAACACCATCACACTTTCAGAGAGAAGAAAGAAACAGAAGACAAAATCTTTGATCTCTCACCCGTTGCTTGTAAACTGTATCAGTTGTTTTACTGCAAATGGGAGAAAGTTTTGCTTTTCTGGGTCCAGATAGGTAGCTTTTAGCACTAGCTTGGTTGTTAAGAAACAGCTGATTCCTGGAAAACCCTTGACCATTGTTTTCGGCAGGAAAGACACTGACAACTTATAATGTAAATGCAAATAACCCACTTACCCACAGACACTCAGAGAATCCCTCTGCATAATAAATGATCTATACTCATTTGATGCATCAGGTTTTAACAGTTTAAGCAGAGATGAGCCGAGAATGAGGCCAAATTCCCTGCTCTTCATCATGGTCTCTTTTAGGTCTCACAAAACTAAAATATTTCTACAAAAGACATAATTTTATTAAATTGAATCCGTCTTTATCTACATACTCCCCAGTATGTAGTAACTTGCCGAGCGCTAATTGATGAAGACTTCAGCACTGTGCGGATAGCTCTGTGAAGGTGGAAGATGAATTACATAGACACCAGCTTCATTATCACTCAATATTACACACAGCAGGGTCACGTAAGGCTAATTACCTGAGTGTTCAGCTGAGGATCTATGAAAAACAGGCTGGGAGTTGCAAAAAAAATGTCTTCACACATCAACACATTGTCTGAATCTGAAACTAGCTGTAATTGCTAAATAACTTGCTATTTATGGGACAGAAAATGACCAGTTTCACAGTCGTGCAGCTATAATACTCCTAATAGTTGCTGAGAATCAGTGACCGGTTCACGAAAGAGTTCATGCAAGGATGAAACACACAAGCAGTCTCTTTCAAAATGCTTTCCTTTGCTTTTATGCCTTTTGTTGTACAGCTCTCCACAAACAGAAAGGTTTGATTTACCTCAACCTCCAGAAAGTCATGGAGCTTCTTACAAGTGGCCGAAAAGGTCTCCGAAGTGCCGAACTCAAAGTACCACAGCTTATTCTTTGTTCTGGAAAAAACAAAACAAAACAAGAGGAACTGCAAAGGGACTGAGAAAAAAGAAGCCTACGAGTGTTTTCTTCACATCAAAATGTGAAGCTTGTGCTCTCTGCTTCTAGTCGCCTTTTTAGCTGAGCTTATATATATATAAAAAGGATCACTCCAAAAGGTTGCAATGTGTTGAATTCTTACTTTGAAAAGATTCTTTTAATGTACAGGAAATACATCTAAAACATAGTCATTAATCAAAAAAATGCATTTTGTGTGTCATTAATCACAGATTGAGGTATGATGATGAAGCTGAAGGTAGTTAGAGGCGTCTGAGGGGGGCCACACAAGGAGGCCGGTGGTTACGCATACCCAACATTACAGCTCAGGGAGGAGTGTAAGAGGGTAATACGCCTGCCCCTGCAATTAACTGAGGACTGGGGTGCTGCTCCCTGGGCTTCTTCCAGCACAAACTCCCATTGCTAATGCTGATGATCAATGACCTTGCAGGGGTGAGTCACCATCTGTCTGCATACGGCCATGCAACACCAATGAAATGTCAGTGTACGCTTCTCTTTAAACATTGACTTCAATTGGTGAGCACAAGTGTGTGTTTGCTCTGTTCATGCATGATGATGGTACTGTTAAACCCTGACACTGAAAACTAAAATCACATCATGTGAAGTTGAAGAGAAAGAGATGTGTATTCTAGACCAACACCCTTTACAGTAAATAAGGTTATAGTGTTATTCATGCTATTTGATTAAGGGCTTGATTCAGACATGTTGCATAAACTGAGCTTTAAAAAAAAGATATGAATGCTTCGTTGCTGATTACTGGAGGATGTTTAGGTCATTATAGGGCAAGCTATAAAATACAGTATGTTAACTCAAGTAGGTGTTACAGCACGCTGTTGTTAAGAGATTAAGATCGTGGCAACTTTAAAATGAAATACAGACTGAAAGACTTGGGCATGATAATGGTTTGAAATCGTGCTGCTATATTCCTTCTTTAAATCTACTTACAGGATGTGACTGAGTTAAAAAAAAGGGATTCAAATGAGCAGTCAGCAAACTGATCACTGAGAGGCCAAAAAGACTCAGATGTTGGAAACTGGGTTTGCGTCATTATTGGACAGATTTGTTTTTCATCTGCAAATGATGGGAATTTGTTTAAGTCCAAGTCCAGTCCTTGAGAGCTTCTATTCTGTAACTTTTAGATGCATCCCTTGTTGCAGTTGCAGAATAGCACAGCAGCTCTCGCAGACTGGACTTAGTGGCTGTGAAAAGAACTAACATCAAGCTTATCGCGTTGGTGGACATCCACAATGCTAAATTCAGTCTATAGTTATATATCCGCATGAACATGTGCATTTTGCAAAACGGAGTTACCCATCATTAAACATATGGCAAAGACATTAAAATGCTGGCAGGTGGTGATCTGGTTCTGCCTCTGAAGCCATGTTTACCAATAAGAAGGCTGCCAAAAAACAATTCAAATTCCAGTAAATCCAGTTAAAGGCTGCTAATCTAATAGTGTTCTTGGTGATTTGTTGTGACTTCTTAATTTTTCACAATAGTTGGGAATTAACAGCATTTTTATATATAGTGCTGCCATAATTTGAGCTAAGTCTTTCATTGTCATATAAACAAAGGAGTGGCAGATGGTAGCAACATAGTCATTGCCAGCCAAACTTGCTGGTTATCTTGTCCACACAAACAGTACTGCCACAGGTTTGGAAAATCTTCACCTTGGAAGACCTTTTTAGTGCCTGGAAAATACAAAACTACCTGGAACTACATTTGCATGTGGACAGAAATCACAAATGCAGAAAAAAATCTATTTTTTGTGAGATGACTTGTGTAGGCTACACACAGTCGGGGCATGTAGGTGCTTTTCTTGCAGGAGAAAGTGCTCTTTTGTAAGTCTTTGCTGATAAACTGATGCCACTAACAGGGACTGTATTTCCAGGCAGATGAGTACATGTTTCAGTGGACATCTTGTGTGTGTTTCTTTTTTATTCTATTTTTATCTTGTCTATTTGCTATGACAACAATAGCTTATAGACATTTACAGTGACAGCATTGCTTTGTCTAATCTTTTTGTCACTCTTTTAGTTTTTTTCCACCATGAGCACCGAACGAACATAGACAGCAGTAGAGCTGGATGGTTGTTGGTGTATAACACACACTGTTGGGGCCTGTTGCAGCCAGCAGTAAACTTAATATTAAAGAGCTTGGTTACAGAATTTTTATGTATTATGCATCAAAAACTTGAATTTTAAATTGGTCCATTCAGAGACAATTAATCCAGGTCTCTGTTGTTACACCTACAGGTGCCAATTTTTGCTCATATTTTTGGTTTCTTGAAAACAAAAACATAAATCAGTGAAGGTCACCTTACTAAAAAGGTGATGCATTCTGAAAGAGACCACTTGGAGCAAGACGATAACATCCACACTCTTCTAATAAGGAACATTTGCAAAAAAGAGGCTTGTGTGCAGAATAATACTGTAAATCAATAAATTGATTGGACACACTCTTTAAGCCAACACCAGAGATCTTCTGGAGAATGTGTGGACAACCTGGTCCAGAAATTCTACTCAGCTGGTGTTCACACATGCATTTCACACCAGATGACTGCGTGGAGGACAATTTCTCTCAGTTGGGAATGTGAGGGAGGGGCAACTGGGAGAATCCTATGCTATAGAAATCGTTATGTTTTGTTTACAGCACAGTGAGAATGGCAGAAGACGCTCCTTGAAAACTTTCTTTTTTGTGTTGATATCAATTCAAAAGCTGTTTGCATGTATCCATAATATTGACAAGTGAGTGGAAAGCCACACGTAGGTCAGGTGAAACTGCAAATCTTATACCAGATGCCCCCTTTTTTATGTTTTTAGTCAGTGAGGACTCATGATGTTAGTTGTATAAAACAGATTATTTCAACCACAGTAATAAACATGATGTTAGAATTTTCATTTTTGTCTTCAATAATCAATAGGGCAGAGCTTGTTCATGCTACAGATGATTTTATCTTTATTTTTAAGCAGTCATAACATGCTGCTTTCTACAAAACAACAGACAGAAGCACATCATTTATCTCAAAGACAAAACAGGGGGGAAAACCTGCAACACTGCTGACACGCAGAACTGAGTACAATAAAAAATGGCCTTCTCTTAGCTGGAATCAAAGCACCTCAAGAGGAACGTATTAGTATAAGCAGAGTAACAATCACTGAATTATTGATTTCCTCATTAGGACCTTTGTCAGGACCATTTAGCCACTTTAAAAATGAGCTTTCACTGGAGTAGTTGCAAGGTAGCCCAACTCAGTTGATTTATAATGTGCAACATGGTCAATAACAGAGGAATGGGAGCAAAGGGAGGAGGTAAGAGGCAGGAGGGTGACAAGGCCATGCTGAGCAGCTTTACACAACACATCCCAACATCTCCCCCACCTTCATCCTTGTCATCAGGAGTCTCAGTAGTAAACAGGGAAAAACCCACAAACACAGGCATGTGTAAGTTTGCAAATAAACAAATGATGGTGGCTTCTCTGAAAAGCATATTCAAAACCAGCAGCCAGCGGTGCAAATGAAGGCAGATACATTACAAGCTGTGTTTTGGTTCCTCTGATCCGTGTGTTGGTGCTCTACAGATGCTGGTTTTGATACGAAACATTTCAGAAAACTTAAAGCAATTAGCAGTTTTTCAGACACGTCCACATTTAAAGCCAGAGCATTTTTAGTAATAAAAAAAAATATGTGTATGTGAAAGAATGACTATAGATACTGAAGGTATAACGTCTCACCCCAACAATGTTCTAATTAGATCAACTTTATGGGGCAAGTTAGGAATCAGATCCTTCTCAATGCACCCTTTGGTGCTATTTTTTAGGGTTATTTTTTTTATCAAATTGCTTATTATGAACCAAAGCAGGGCATTTATTGGAACGAGGCAGTTTTTATTAACCTGAACCTAACCTATCAGTAAATATGAGTGAAAGAAAAAAAGCAATCAAGAGACTGAAGCAAAAAATGTATAAAAGATGAAAAGTAACACACTGGAATTAATTAAAATCTCCAGCTGTACTACAGCTTGCTCAATCACCACTCTCTATGTGATACTCAAGACATGAAGATTGAAACCTGGGAATTAAAAAAAAGTTGTCAGTTCAAGCTGAAAATAGTTCAACTTTTGAGCAAAATTACTGTAAAGCTGCTTGGCCTCCCTTCTAATTACACAGGAAAGTGGTGAGAGTAGTAAATATGATGAAGCTACCATAAAGAGCTAGTGTTTGTAGTAAAATTTAGCAATCCTATGCACACAAAGCACAGCCAACACTTTCAGCCTCCGACTCATGTCATGTGGAGGCAGTGCAATATCAGAGCTGTACCTGAAATTAGCAAAATGCTCGCTGCATTGGTTTCGAAGCAAGAGTTACACCTGGATCACCTTTGGACTTGTGGGGATTCCATGAGCTCATTTCAAGATGCCGTGCATGGCAACAAAAAATACAAAGCTTTCCACAATGAAATGTGTCAGGGGTAAAATTTGCTTCCTCAGCGATGATGGTCACATTGATAAAAGAAATGATTTCGTCCCACCCCCCGGCTTACGTCCATCTCTAATTTAATAGATTTGATTTGCAACCCGGAATTTTGTAACTTTTAATGACAACTTTTAATGCAATGTTATTAATGAGCCACCACGGTAGGATCATATCTTCCCTTTAGCATTCACAAGTCCCACACCTGGAGCCTGAGCTACACAGCTGGCCCAATGGCTGGGCAAGATAAGTGGAAGTTCAGCTTTGGATTTACTCGTTACAGAAGCAAACCTTCTCCAGAGCTCAATATGTAAAAAAAACAACCTCCTGTAAAATCAAATGAAATGGATAAAAGGAACCAGTGGACAAGGCTGTTTGATTTCCACCGAGAAATATCATGAAAAATTTCAGCAGAAGAAAATACTTGGCACAAAGATAAACCTCATTAAAAGATTGAGGCTAAAATTGAAAAAACAAAAAGTCATTATACCAGCTTAGAGTCAGAATACCAAAAATCCATCAACTTTAACATTTACAGTAATCTCACTAATTGCTTTTAATTGCTTTTCTGTTTATCTTTTATTTGATGCAGCCTGCTAGAAACATATTGCTTGTTTTGTTCATCTGGTTCAATCTCTGCTAGTTTTAGAGGAACATGCACATGGCTTACTATGCCATTTATCAAGATCACCTAAATATACCCTGGATATGCTGAACCAGTTTCATAGTACAGGCATCTGACTACATAACTATGCTCTATGAGCCCTGTGTCTATTTCCAAGGTATCTGCTCAAATGCATATGTTACTCATAATCAATATTTCTGTGCATCCATACGGTTGTTTTGAATACTTTTGAAGTCCATTAAAGAGAATAACTGACTACTTCTATCTTTTTATTTAAATTAGACAAACACGGATTTGTTTTAAATGGATCACAATAAAGTGGCTTGAATTGGTTATGTCTGGAAAGTTGAACTAAGATTTGTAAAACCCTGATCAAATCATCATACAGTATATGAACTTTATCACTGCAAAAGCCAAATGTGAGGAAGTGAAGCAGAGGTCTCTAAAATAGTCATTTTGGCACACTTCAGCATTGTTTGTTCTCAAAGTCCCGAACTGGGGGACATCAGGTTTTTTAAAGCTGTGTCAATATGTTAGCATGTGACGAACTGGAAAGAACAATTTGATGTAAATTTGCACTGTCATCTTAAATTCAGCAAAGCCAAATCATAAACACAGTTCTCTCTGCATTTGTGCAGAAAAATAGGAACCTGAAGCCAGCTGTCAGATCAGATACAGTAAGACGCAACATCTAAGCATCCTGTCGATTCCCTCCACTTAACCTAACAAGGGCACTATGGTTACAAATCACTTCTTGTCCATGTTCATTAGGTAATTAGGAGCATCTCATTGGCTGGATTGGATTGTCGTTTGTTATCTGCCGACTGAAGCCGAATACCGGACTCATCTGACAGACTGACTGTGAGGAGCATCTTCAGCAGTGGCCACCTCGTCTCAGGATTAATAGGCAGTCCATTTGAGTGAGATGATACTTTTAAGGTAGATTAGGAGGACCTTACTTATGGTAAGTGTAATAAAAGTGAACGTAAAGTGCTCATTTACTTAAAGCGTTGGCTTACATTAAGCTTTCCAGGGCATCTTTATCCAGTGTATTGCCAGTGGGCGCAATTTGTGTTTTCAGAGGAGGAAATCAGTTGCATAACATGTGTTTTCAATTCTCAGAGTGGCCTTAAGACCTCTGCTGTGATTGTTAACTGCGGTGTATCAATGCAAAGTGTACTGCAGTAATAAGTTTAGCGGTGTGCATGTGTTATTAGCTGTAGTAGTCTCAGGTGGCAGCTAAAAAACACAACAGTAGCTCAGGTTTCCAGGGTCACTGAGCTGTTCTTAATTTGCACAAACAAATTGTAAAACAAAACTGAAAGAGGGGACAAACACAAACCTTGTGGCTCAGTTAAAAAAACTCAAGTGAGCCTTTAAAAAAACATCAAGCGACGAGAAAAAAAAAAAAAGATCACAGATGGGAGAGCTGTGCTTAAAAAAACGCACAAGTCTGGACAATACACCCATGTTCATCAAACCACTGCTGTCTGGTCAGCGTATTAAAGGATGTCAGAGACGATAACCTTCAGTGTAGCGTCGCTGTCCTGCGGCCACAGCACCTTTAGATGCTCTTTCCACTGGCCACACTCAACAAGAGGACATTGATTTTTTTACACCCTCTGACACTTAATCTAACCCATTGTGATCTACGACCTTATTTTCACACTAATTTCTTCTTGATCAGAGGTGATAAATATCACATTGACATAACCAACTCTTTGTGCATTGCATCAATGCACTGTTTTGTTTAACATGACACCGCCTAGAGCGCTCCGACTCGAATGGCAGGTTGAGAAATGACACAGCTGCATTGGCTTGCCTGAAGAGATGCAGCAAGCAGCTTCAAAAATGTATTTTTTTCTGTTGCACTGCAATGATTTGAACATATATTCTCTTAACCAATATGACTGACATGTGAAAAAAGGTTTAAGGAGTAAATAAAACAAAGAATCCATAAAATGATGTAGAAGGGAGCAAAAAGTCTAATGTTTACCCATTTTTGTTTTGTGAAGGCAGAATGCTCTTTTTAAGATGAATCCCTAAATGCAGAAGCATTTATAGCCAACATCTGCAACTTTACAATGAACAAATAACACTGTGTTGCATGTACGTGAGTCAACATGCATCGTGTTTGAACGGAATAAATGCTTTTGACTGAACCACTATCTGACTTACCAGAAACAACAGTAGAAGAAGAAACAATGATTTCCGGTGTAAAGAAGCACCACCACCACCATGTGCATATTTATATCAATTTTACCAGTTTTAGTTTCTAGTCCTTAATACATTTAAAGTTGTTTAAAATCTCAAGCAGTGTATTTGCATCAAACACTAATTATTTCGTTATTGGCCTTGCGCAGCATTCTATCACATTTATTGCTTAAAGGAGTAATGCAGTACAAGCTGTTTGGCTGATGTAATAAGCATCGTCAGGAAAAAAGTGTTTTCATGCATGTTGATCTGAACAAGATCTTCCAATTTGTATATTTGTATGAAGACTTTTTGTTACGATCTGGCTTTGAAATACTTGTTTCCATGTCAGCATAGCTACTGTTGT
The DNA here is from genome assembly GCA_036024015.1 of Craterocephalus amniculus. Taxonomy (NCBI): domain Eukaryota; kingdom Metazoa; phylum Chordata; class Actinopteri; order Atheriniformes; family Atherinidae; genus Craterocephalus; species Craterocephalus amniculus. The sequence continues at coordinate 28,800 of JAVQJG010182803.1, forward strand.
TCTACAGCATGTTAGAATCTGCTGGAGGTAAACTAGAAGTTGAGTTGACTTTGTTCCGTTTGAAAGGGCAGTAAATCTTACATACTGCAAACACCTTGATATTAACCGAAAGCAGGGGTCGAATTAAGGCTGGTTTATACTCACGCGTAGCCTCAGCGCGGCGGGACCCGCAGAGGCTACGCAGACCCTCTGTGTGTTTATACTCCTGCGTAGGGAAACGCGCCGGCTCTACAGGCAGCGAAAGGCTGGTACCGGTCAATAAACTCCGCCACGCGGAGTTTTTTCAGTGCTTCAACATACAAATTTACAATCTACTGATTACATGCAGTGATCGGTTTTTAAGAGCAGCTGTTAGATGAGCTGCATAGTCCGATTATTTTCCACGTGACTCATTACTGGCGTCTCCGTGGATTTTGTGCCACAAATCACGAACGCGGCTGCAGGATCAGTGAAATCTGTTGTAAGATCTGGGAAAGTGCAGTTTTATTTCACTTTTATCCGCGGTTTAAAAGGTAGTCAGATATCCGGAAACTAGTATCACAATCTGACAAATCACAGGTGAGAACTTCCGCGTCTCTGCGTCTCCGTAGCCGGTTACGCCGTAACCCCCGCGACGCAGACGAAGCGCAAGTATAAACCAGCCTTTACACCGCTGCTTTCGGGGGAGCCTTAATTTCAGGTGTGCACAATGACTTCGTCAGTCACATGAACGCGCATACATATTAGTGCATGTAGCACGGTCAAAACTGTGGTTACTGCAGGTCCAAAAACTAAAATGCCCTGAACTCGTACATATGCGCAATCAATGAGTCAATAATTGAAATGAAATTACCCCTTTTACCACATACTATACCACGTAGAAAACCATTTTTCTTAGAAAGATTAAAATAATATCAGGTATAGTTCCTTTAATGTTGAATGTAAAGCACTTTGAATTGTCTTGTACATGAAACATACAGCATTATACAAATAAACTTGCCTTAAAAGAGAAAGGAGAGTAGTGAAAGTTGTATGGGATGGGTCGTAAACTGGTGCTTTAAGATCTAGGTTGTGATTCTATCGTCCTCTGAACGTAATGAGATATTGTTTATCAGGGCCTACCAGTTCACTCAAAATCAGCAAAATGTGAACTTTGTATGTGTCCAGTAAGGAAATGAGTAGAAAAAAGTCATGGGTCCAAGTTTTTACACTATTTTGTGAAACTGTAAATCTAAACATTGTTAAACCAATGCGACTGCTACAAGTTCTGCCATGAGATCTGGGAGCTTACACCCATTAGACCACACACATAAGTTCCAGTTGGTGTGTCTCTGTAAGTTTGAGGGAGGTAGGGAACTAAAAAATGACCTACTCTACAGGTTCTTTTCTACTATTAATCATCCTTGCAAAATGTCTTTTTTTTTACTTCATTATCTCATGAATGATACCGAGTGGCTGCCTCTCTATTTCACCTTTGAGCCAAGAGGTCCATCCACAACTGAAATCCCAACTCACTCATGTTTTATCCAATTTTCAAACTGTTTGTTCATTTAACATGATGATATTTGATATGGGATAAAGGCTTTCTTCATAAAATACTTTATATTTTATGCTCCCCCCCCACATTCTAGTGATGGTTTTTCTTCCATGGCCGTAGAAGATGGTGCATTCAAATTGATGAATTGGTATTAACAATCTCATACTGTTGTTACTACAGTTATTGTAAAGCATTTTGGTACTGTTTTCATGTGCTATATAAATAATTTGAAGTGAATTAAATGCCACATCAATCAGGGGAAACAAATTGAGCTTTTGTGTAACTAAATTTTTATGTTGCTTATTTGTTTTTGCTAATTGTTTTTCATTCAGATTTCTAATAAAATGAATGCTAATTCCATTCTGTATTGTAGATTTTCTTAGGTAAAGGATGCAAATACAAACAAACAATGCTGGTTGTGAGACAACTTCAGCCTCAGGTGTAAAATTCAGACACTATAATTCCATCCAGTCGGTGAGTGATGCAAGTTTCAGGGACAGGGATGATATGAAGCGATTAATCTGTTATTTGTTGCGCAACTCAGGTCACCTGTTGCGAAAAAACAACATGAAAACTGTCTCAGGTGAATAATTAGCAACTATAAATGTTTTAAATTAAGATTCACCTCCCCGTTTCTTCCCTCAGGAGCCAGTTTCTTATCGCTTGTCTCTTGTTCAGTCCATATTTTGAAAACAAAATCTGCCTCTGTGCATCAGTTTGCACCCTAATCAGACAACATACGATCTGTGAGGGGAAACGGCGGCTGCGGTGTGAAAGCTGCTGCGGCTTCACCTGCAAATGTTTGTTTATTCTGTGGTATCCGTCATGACACCTTGATGTTCCCATGATATTTGCTCTTCATACCCAGATCTATTTTTGGTCCTGAGACATCTAACACCATCAGCACGCTCCTCTGGAGCCTCTCTGCCCCCGTGTGCCCACAGGCTCTCGCTGTGCTGTGTAACCATCCTGAGTTAACCTTTCCTGAAGGCACAGGGAAGCCCAGGCATGAAGCACTCTTTAGCATAATGAGTATGTTCATCAAAGCCCTGCGATGTGCTGGATGGGGCCGCCGGATTCACCAATGCACACACACACACATAAACACAGCCATGCTAATGTGTGCATACGCTTATGCATGTGTGTGCGTTTCCCGCTGAGCTGGGAACAGGGCCACAGGTGATGGCGCTCTATATTACCCATGCACACACACTTATTTAAGCGCACACTCATGGATGGTGGACCTCTGTTACAGCCGCCCTCAGACCTCATTTGAGGATGAAATCGTTTATGTGAGCAGAGTGTCATCTATAATTAATGACCACTTGTGTGTAATTGAGAGGGATCTCACCTGTGGCCCTGTCCTCAGCACAACAGGAGCACGCTTACAAACACAAACACAGCAAAAACAGCCTAAACTCAAGTGAGCATACTGTATGCACAAAAATCATCAAATTTCAAATGAAATAGTAAGAAAAAACAGAACAATGTCAAATTTACTTTGAAACAGATGAGCTGAACTGGATCTGTTTCCAATAACAGACTAAACTGTTTCCTAGAGATTTAATAAACACATAAAATGCTCTGAGTCTTGTAAATAGTGTGAACTCATTCATTAACTCGGCTTCAACTAAATTAAAGATGTCAAACATTTTAAAGTAAGATGTTTTGTAAGGATAAATGCTGTAGTTGGTACCCCAGTGTTTTATTTAATCAAATACTTGATCCATGCTTTCTGACACATTTGTGAAAGAAAGGGGACTAAACTGTAAAGTTTTCTCTATTTCATTTATTTCGTGTGTAAATCAAGATGTAGCCACAGTGATAGGATGATGTTTTAAAGCCTCAAGTAAAGTAATTCGTAAATAAAAAAAAATGTTTTTAATAGGTTGGGGATTTGTAAAACATTTTAAAAAATGTCTACACTTGTTTGGAACAGAAAGAAAAATATTTTATTCAAGAAAAGTTTTGGTATAATACTTAACTCAATGTTTCATGTGAGAAATTCACATCTTGAGCTAATACTTATTGACCATCAATGGTATTGCACTTCATGACCCTTCTGACACCAGAGTATTAAAGCACCTCGAAATAAATAACCAAACTTTCACACTTTGTGCTTCTGATGGGTTTTAGTGGCACGTTTAAATTCATAATGCACATTCCTACATCTCTCTTTGCCTGGCAGGCCGATGGATGCGGAAATAGGGAGTGCCGAAGTACCAAAATCTGCAGTTCAGTGGTGTAGTGGTGTTAATCTTTTGCCGTTAGTCAATACCCACATTCCTACCAGGAAAGTCCAGAGGATCTGGTTCGATTCAGAGGGAAATTTTGAAAATGTTTTGCTTTCATGCTTTGCTGTAATCAAGCAGACCGAAACCATCTGGACAACAATACATAGATGTGAAGACAACTGCTTTGTAGCGGATAAAATTTCACGAAATAATCACTGACCAACAAGACAGAAAAAGAAAATCCGGCTCATTCACTGCAGGTAAAAAATGGAGCAACACCAAGTTGATGTTTTTACTTCCTGGTGAAAACTGCATTAGGTTTTTCATGTCCTGGGTCCCTGAACGGTCTGTTTGCATTCACACGACAAGCAAACCAGACAAATAAGTTGAGTGTGAATGCGTGTTCACACTATTTCAAAACAAACCATGGCATCAGTGGAAGTGAACCGGTTTTTGTTTAACAAGTGATAATGTGAATACGCTCTACATGTGGAACAGATGTTCAAGCATTATACTGACATCTGTGCTGTAACTTGCTATAGATAAAGAAACACGGGTAGAATTCAGAGTACAGACCAAGGTTGTATGATCTCATCTGAAATTACAATGATGATTTAACTTATAAGAAGTTTAAAATAAAAAAACTGTAACATGACCATTAACCCTACCTCTTGCCTGATAGAAGCTGGGACAGGCTTCGTCTAGAGAGTTAATTGAGCAAACCTCAAAACTGAGAACTGCATGAAAGAATAATCATGTCCACATAAAAAAACTTTTTGAAGTTCTTAATTTTTACAAGCATCCCTTCCTTCACTTCTTTCCTCTTTTCGCTCACTCTGTTTTCCCTCAGAGTCAAAGATTAGCATGTAATTATAACAGATCAGCAAAAATAAATGAATAAAAAAATGAAATAAATGAATAACAGAAGTGGGTAGAGAGGGTAGCGGTATATTTTAACATGACAGTCGTGGAGGAGTGGCATGGGAGGAGGAGGTGGCGCAGCCCCCGTCACGGGCCGACTGATTGTCTGCTTTTAATCCTCGACCTCATTATCACCTCCAGGTCCGGCAGTGGCAGTAAATGAATCTATCTGCTGAGTGTCAAATCTTCACACCTTCACCCTGGTAATCACCCCAAGGTGCAAATACAGAAGATGGATAGAACAGGAGAAATGAATGCAAAGAGAGAGAAAGCATATGACCTCTGCATTTCATCAACAAAATCCCCTCATTTCATAATTAAGCGTTGTTGCTTAATTATGTTGTTTGCTTGATAATTAAAGCTGATTAAGTGCTGCGTTGTGTTAAGGTCAGACCAGTCAAAGGTATGGATTTGTTCACATTAGATGTGAAGAGCTATTACTGCTGTCGGATAAAAACCTAACTAGTCACATTTTGATGTTTCTTTTCATACATCGTGAAATCTCTCATCGTATTATTTATCATTGCCCCTTAAAAGGAAAGACAAGGTTTCAAAAATTCATGAATGAAAGATAAGCTCAGAGACTAATGTAAAAAGCTAGAATGTACACCACAAGTCAAAAATTACAATTAATTATAAAGTAATTTCTTTGTCTGGACCAACCTTTGGGAATATCAATTATTTCAATCATATATGCAGAACAAAATCAAACAATCAAAATAAATGTACAAAAAAATAAAAGTCAACTTTATCATTGGTTCATGTTGGTTCATTTGTATTTTCACCAGCAGATAAACATCTTTCTTTGTCATGTGAGGGAGATGTTGATCTAAAATGCAGGAATCTTTAAGGGAAGCCTTTACTTAATGGAGAGCTCTTTTTAACACTCATGCTGCTCTGGTTCAAGCTGCCTGCTAAATCAACAAGTTTTTCTCCCAAAAACACACTGCACACTCACAAATGAGACTGGATTATAGCATTTTCTTTACTTCTGATATATCAATCTCAGCAAACGTTTCATGTAATTTATCTGCAGAAAATATTCTTTAGGCCCAGTGTCATCATAAAGTGCCACAACGTTTTTTTTTTTTAACTACCCAAGATCTTGCAGGGTGCTCAGCTATGCGTCCTCAAGTATGTCAGTGTGTAACAGGAGGCTCTGCTCCGTTCTCTGCTGGGGACACTGGGTCCCCAGTCCCAGCTTTGGGTCTCCAGCGACTGTTTTTTAGATATCCAGTCAGTTTGGGTGGTAACAAAATATCCACCATATATCTAAACACAGAGCTGTTCCTGCTTTGTTCTTATTGCCGAGTTGCAAGGGAAGTGAGGATTCTTTCCACCAATCAATGGATTGCAGAGGCTCCACCCTGCAGGGTTGGATCAGTAAGACAGGGACTCCAATGGAGTTCTCCCCAAAAAATGTAGGATGGTTGGATGGAATATTCTGACATTCCTTCCCCTTTCTTGCATGTGGAAATGTAAATAATGTGTCCCATCCCATCCTGTGCCGATGCCTCAGTGGAAACTTTATGTTACTGCACAAAGCCAGGCAAGGCTTTCTACTTTCCCCGGGACCGGCACTGATCAGATATCTCTGAGTCTGGATGGATTAAAATCCCTGTCGACATACAAACACTTTGCTTTCAAGAAAGTTTAAGTTCGGTGAGAAGCAGAAATCGCTGGCTGAACAAATGTACTTATAACCTGGATGTACATGTAATGCTATTCCTATAATGCTTTATAGCAGTGCTATTCCACCACTGTCATCTCTGTCAAGTCTTTATGACAGTCAGCTTATGTAATGCATGATAGGTTATCTAAGAATCTGCACTTAAGTGTTTCTATGTAAATGAATCAATCCTCTAGTCTGTAAATCACTTGATATATCAACCCATAGATGTATAAAAACAACTTCGGCTGGTCAATTAGTTTGTATCATCTCTTTTTTTTTATTTCAACCAGATTATACAAGGAGTTTTCTTGTAAGGTTAAACGTGTCATTCTGGTATCATTCTAATGATTTAAATGATACTTTATAAATCAATATTTTTAGTACTTTTCTTAATAATGGCTTGAAAACTCAAAACATGGCATTGCTTTTCTGTTTTCATGGACTTTTCAGTGTAACACATTCTTATTACAGAGTTGGTGATAGTCCAATAAAGTCTTCCCTTAGAGACGTGCCAAGCTTTGCTCCGACTGTCACAGAGGTTCCTGAAAAAGTGCTCTCAGCTCTTCGACTCTGTGATAAGTTGCATTATACTTCCAATGGACACGAGCCCTTTGGATAAATCTAACCAAATCTATGCTACCTTGAAAGACTATAATCATGCATTATTGAACCGGCAAGGATAGTGTGTAATAGAGAGATCCTAAACTCATTCCCCCGCGTGAATTATTAATTGAATTCAAATAACAGACAGAATAATTTTCTTAAAATATCTCAATCATTTTTCATAACGGCTTAAAAATGGTGTAAAACAACAGAGATGCGGTTTAAATGTCCTGCATGAGGATACAGCAACTGGGAGACATGGAAAATCATTTTCCATCATCTGAGGAAATGCCACCATGTAGGGCTGGATGATAACCTAACACCATGTTTTATCAGGATGTTCTGGACTGATAATGTTTCAGTCTTTTCTGCTTCTGGCTTTACTCCGGCATAACATCCCAGACATTAGTAACCATTAAATGGCAGGCCTGTGTTTATTTGAAACCTCTTTTTCTTCCGTTCGGAGCATTTCATGCCTTGTCTTCATGTTGGAGCTGCAAAAGAAAAGCTGGCTAAATGTTGTGCTAAGGCCAGAGTAAAATGATAATGAGAACAAATGGGATTATTAGGAGCCTGTGTGTCATCACTCTGACTGATCCATGATGTCAAACTAGCCAAGCAAATTCAATTAGCCTCGCAATTACTCCCTGGTGCTAGTGGAGATGTATTGGAGATGTTAAATATTGATGGAAACATAGATGCCACGTTTGTTCCTCTCTAAAGGTGAACACATCTCCTCGAGGTAATCACAATAGCTAGATGTGCTGCATCTCCATTCATCACAATAAGCAACTGCAGTGTGTACATGAAATTTATGAACAGGTTCTGCAAATGCACTGCAGATATATACACGGCAAGCAGTGGATGATTTGATTTGTAGAACCCTGAACTTTTCTTTAAATGTGAGACTTTATAGATTGATAAAGATTGGACATTTGTGTAATTGAAAATCTCCAGAATATCATATCATGAAGCCCTCCTGATTTAAAAAAGTTAAAAAAAAGAACCCTTTCATTATAAATCTGGTCTTTAGGCATGCATCAGGAAAGTGATTATTGAGCTGAATGAGAAGAGTCTCTGCTGAAATCAGTTCACAGCCCATTTATGGCCAATATCACAGATGTAAACAGTATGCAGTTGAGTTCAAGGACATAAAATGTACTGTGGATCCTTTATGAAAGTAGCAATGCCACTATTATACACATTTCCTAGAAACATGTCAATTTCACTTTCAGATTTAAATGAGATTGAATGAATTTGGGTTAGTAGTAACTATAAAAAGCATTTTTTTGTTTAAAAACAAAAAAACACTGATTTAGAGTCCTAATTACAGACTTTGCCCTGTCTTTTCTCCTTTTATATTCAGTATTTGCGTCTAAAATGACTAAGAGACATAAACCACCATACCTGCTGTTAAATTTCTCAGGATGCTTCTCTCTCATTACGTGGAAACGATGTGCAATGGAGGCATCCTGAAAGAGAGGAACAAATCTTTACTGAAGGTAACAATTAATGCTGTTTATATGGTAATTGCATTTGCTACCATTTAGACTGGAAATATAATGTGACTTCAGACTTCCTCCAGGGCCAGATCACAGTATACTATGGATTCTGTGTGTCTTTTCATTAACATGAGAGACAAAGCACGCCACCCATTTTTTGCAGAATTCTTATTCTACAGTATTTGACTATGTACATGTAATTATATTAAGTTAGCAAAGATAAGTTACACCGTGCATGACTTTTGTTTTTACTTTTCTAAGGTAAAAGACGTGATGCAGAGGTGCAGACAGAAACCCTGATGAACGGCACGCTGTCTCAACATGGGCTAATTATTTAAACACGCAGAGTAATCACAGATCCTATCCAAACCTACAGGATGCATAATGAGCAGCTTCAGCAGCTCTTGGTTTAAGGCATAGCAAGACATAAAATAAATTATTAATGTCCTTGTTCAGTCCATGTCCATGTATATAAATATATAACCCTTAGTGGTGTCATGACAAGATGATTGCTACAGGGGCATTAAGTGGTGAAAATAATAGTTTTACTATATAAAAGGCAACATTTTGGAGGATGGGTTGTTTGAATGGGAGAAGAAATTAAAGTTGGCACTGACAAAACATTTAGTGTCAGTTTTCAACATGAGGTGAAAATTCGGGGTCAATAATGGGGTATGAGCTTAATTTTAACTATGTGGAAACACTAAAACATATAAGCCTTATAATTAGTCTGGGTTCCTAAACCTACTGTAACCAGCCTGAGTGTTGGCAGGGGTAAATCCATAATGAACAAGAGAAGAGAAATAAATATCTAACTGCCCTGCAGCTGCTAAAGTAACCTATAAAAACATACCTTTTGTAGGCTAATAAGTCATAAAGCACTGTTGCTTTATGCATAGAAAGAGTTTTATAAATAAAACTTGTTTTATTTTGATAAGTAAATACAGTTCTTTAGAATGATGTCAGAGCATTTGCTTTCAGAGTATTTTCAGGGCACCAATGCTAAAAACACACCTTCTACAGCTCAGTGTACTGTGTGATGAGTGGGCATGTTCTGAACCCCACAATAAAGGTTAATCTGAACATAAGCTATTTGTTTTCATTTCAGCCAAAAAGTGATGGAAAATAATAAACAGTATTTTAAACTAAAACATAAAGAATTTGCTCAGAGATACTAAACAGAAAAAATTTAAAAAAATTATGTAAACATGCAATTCACAAAGTGGAATTCCTGGCATGTCATAAGTTGGTAAAATATTTTTGTTTTGAAAACAAATAAGCTAATAAATCTGAAATAAAAAATTAAACAGAACAAGTGGTTTGTTAATAACGCAGTATGCAGTGTGCAGCTATGATAAAATATCCAGTGCAAATAGATTTGATGCAGATAAAACGGCACATTGGTCTCCTTCATTGTATTAATCTGCATACTATGCCTCGATTTATTAACGCTTTGCGTGTACTAAAACAGGTGCAGACGACTTTGCTCTGCTAAAATCGGCCCAAGCTTATCTATCAAAGCCGCAAACATGGAACTGCGTCTGTTATCCGGGCAAAACTGCGCCGCTCTCCACTTTGCGTTTCTGCAGATACTGCATATGCATTATGGGCGTTCCGGCCAGAAAGTGCACATTAGTGGGAGGAGACTATGCAAACAGATGTGGTTTGCGCAGCAGTGGGATTCATGTAGCCCGCAAATAGTTTGCGGTG
>JAVQJG010182810.1:0-15772 GCA_036024015.1 Craterocephalus amniculus
ACCGCTTAATCCAATTGGGTCGCGGGTGTGCTGGAGCCTATCCCAGCTGTCAACGGGCGAGAGGCGGGGTACACCCTGGCAGTCTGTCGCAGGGCCAACATGAAGAGACAGACAACCACTCACACACACACTCACTCCTAGGGAGAATTTAGAGTGCCCAATTAACCTCACACGCATGTCTTTGGACAGTGGGAGGAAGCCGGAGTACCCGGTGAGAACCCACGCATACACGGGGAGAACATGCAAACTCCACACAGGAAGGCCGGAATCCTGACCAACTTGGGACTCGAACTCGCGGCCTTCTCACTGTGAGGCCGCAGTGCTAACCACTACTCTTTCAGATCGGTTTATCTGCAGAGGAACACTTTTCTTTGTTAATCCACTTGACCTATGAACCAGTCAAGTATAAATAGGCTCAGAGACAAAGCAGCGCTGTGTCAACACATAACAGACATTACAGCAAAGAAACGGTTTTAAATGGATCTTTAGTCATTTTATTACAGCAGATATATTATTGAGCAAACAATTTAAGCCATCAGTTGAAGACCAAAGGGAAAACAAACACTACCTACTTCATCTGAAAGTGATTACCTTAAGAAACTAAAGTAAATCCACTAAAACCTGACATAAGACCTGAGAGATGCATCTGAACCTTCAGTAGATCCATTTACTGTGCCAAATGCCCTAAGACCAAGACTGACGAGTCCTCCCCACATCCCAGACCGCAGCATTATAAAGCAGTGTGGGACCATGTTGATGATGGAACAAAAGACAGCCAACATCCAAAAAAAGAGCTCCAAGAACCTGGAGTCCTACTCCTGAGAACTGCTTCAGATTTAGGGAATATTGGACAATGAAGGTCTGCAGACTAAATGTTGACTTTCAGACTAATTAAATTGAACAAATTCTGGTTTTGCTTTAACTTTCAATAAATCCTTGGATGTGTTTATTATCCAGGCAGTTATAAAGACAGTTTCTAAAGACTTGTGCACGTCTTTGTAGGTTTCTGCATGTTTAATTACTCAGATCCCTTTTGCTGATTGTGTCCCACTCATGGCAACCCAGTAACCAGTGAGCGCCTGCCCTCAGGAGCATTATGAAGCAAAGTGGGTCATAGAAAATCTTAATTACAGAGATAATAAAAAGACCCAGAGAAAGGTGATGTGACAGTGAAAATAAAAGAAAGAAGAGGGACAGCAGCAGGAAGAGCTAACAAACATAAAATAAAGACAAGAACACGAAAAAAGGGGATGAGAGAATAAGAGGTGAAGGAATGAAAAATAGTTGAGTCAGGGGACTGGAAAGGAAGATTTGCACCCTGCCAGAGCAGCTTTGTCAAACCACTTCCTGTTCTTTTTTTTTAGGGGATGGAAGAAGAAGTTCTTTTGGAGCTGCACTGAATGAAGCGAAATCCTTGTGTTTTCTGGGAGGTTTGTTTAGCTCAGTAGATTTCTGAGGAGAGGCAACGCGACCACCAGTTCCCTTAGTAACAACGCTGCTGGGACCTGCCCAGAAGCAGAGGGGAGGATGGCAGCACGCCACGCCGCACCAGCAGCATACCAATGGCCGAAACGACACACTTAGATTAGAGGAGACAGATGTTTCCTACGTGAACACATCATGTCATTTAACTCCAAAGAAAGGCGGGAATTATTAGACTGTTTGCCAAGTTCAAAGCTTATGATTTCTCCTCACATTAAAATCAGTTTAGAATCAAAATTTCTATCTAAAAAGGATTAAAAAGAAGTTGAACTGTGTGCGGTGCAGACTGATGCTAAATAATTACAGTCTTAAATGACGACAATCATTTCAGCATTCGCCCATTAAGAGTCTTTTCTTCTGTTCTACTGATCCAGTCCAGTCTGGACACTAAATTAATCAAAGACCTCTACATTGACAATATTCTTTCATTTTTTGGACAGTTTTCTGAAAAAGCCTCTCAGTAGTTTTAGTCACATGGTTTCCCATTTCTCCCAGCGGTCATTCTTTAATTCCTAATTCCTCCCACTCTATGTTCAGATTGTGTCTACATTTAATGTGGATTTAGGCATTAATGTGTAAAAGAATTAAAGTGTTGAATTTACATCTCTCTTCATTAGTGGTTTAATTTTGAAATCCCAGATTTATTTCATAAATGTAGGTTTTATATTTTTGTCAATTATCTGGAGACCCCCGTGAAATGATCCCGCGACCCAAATGTGGGTCCCGACCCACCGTTTGGGAACCACTGAGCTAGAATGTCGGATACAATGAGTGGTTAGTTGTGTGATATATTAAATGGGTCACCCTGCAGCAGCCTTTATACTGCATGTAAGGCCATAAAACTGTCAGGATCTTCATATACAAAAAAGGAGGATAAAGACGTTTTTATAGATTAAATTCAAATCTCCAAATTACCTTTTTCTCGCTCAAACGTGGATATTTCAAACAGCCCAAGTACTTACATAGCTTTGTTTCTGGACACCCAGTGATAAATATCTTAAACATAAGGTTTGAAAACTACCAGAAATTCTATAAAAAGGAGGTTAAAGAGGTTTTTGGTGGATTTGGTTCACTGCTGTGACAAAAACACCTAAATGCTCACAATATGCCTCTCTCTCCAGGATGATTCCAAATTCTGATGTTTTCATGGCATCAGCTGCGTACCGTAGCGCCCTGTTTTTACCGCTAATCGTATTTTTAATGATGTGTATTGATATACATGCACGGTATATTAGCGCATGGCAGCATGTGAACAGGCCCAAAGAAAAAAGGCTCCCCCGAAAAAGCAAAGTGTAATTCACTCCGAATGTCCATCGTCCCTTAATCTCATTAAAACGGTGTGGAAAGCTGAACTAGTTAAAAATAACTGATGGCACAACGACCTGTCTGATCCAGCACAAGGACTCATTCAGGGTAAAACCTCAGGAAGCTTAGTCTGGTCCTGATGAAGGTTTTTCCTCCGCGCCGACGCCTCGTTGGGCTCAGGATGGATGAGATCTTATCCAATCCGCTGGTTTCCTCAGCTTAGGTTCCGCAAAAGTTCTGAGGATGTTGTAGATCGGACAGGATGGAAATCTTTCCATCACTGTCAAAGATCACCGTTTGGCATCAGGCTACCTCCCTCTTTATCGCTGACTGATTTCAATGCTTTTGTCTTTTTGTTAACCAGACGCTTGACTTTTATTCAGCTATAAATCCCCTAAACACACTTTTTAGCAAACATTCTGGATTAAAGAAACCGGAGAGCATTACATTTTTGAACACATGCAGAGCTGCAGCTCAGCGGTACCACGAACTGATAGACCAATTATTTTTCAGCAATCACCTTCTGCTAGAACAGAAACAAATCCCTAAATAGTCTAAATAGATTTGTAAATGTGGATATTATGGAGATTTATCTTCTCTCTCACACACTGGCTTTACACTTCTATTTTATTTGTAAAAGGTTAATAACACTTTAGGTGGAAAAAAAAAATACATTTTTGTTTTGGACCAAAGCTTATCTAACAGAATTATCTTGCTCTGTGTGAGAACAGCTGATTCTTCAGTAGCTAATAGGGGAAAACTAACAAACAAGGAAAAAGTAAAAATGGAATAAAATACAATAGCTATATTGATAATAAAGAAAAAAATGAATTAGATTAAAACCTATGGTTTGCAACAACAGAAAAAAACATTCTCCAATGTGTTCAGATAAAATTAAATGAGGGATTCTGAACTCAATTTAATATACAGCTACTTTCATCTCAACCAGCTGCTTAAATGCACATGTGCTGCTGATCCTTAATAAAAGTGCATTTAGCATTCAAGGCTGTAAATAAGAATTGTGTCTTTGGTTACGTGGAAAAAAAAGAAAAGATACATATCTTATATCTTGAGTCAGGTAAAAATAAAAATATGAAATTTGGTTGTGTTGCCATTCTCTTCCCTGTTGACAAACCAAACCAGCGTCCTTGGATGGGAAAATCATCTCCACGCTAGCTGGAATGTGACCAAGAAACCTGCTGCCCTGTCTCATGTCATCATGGTTCAGCTCCTTCCTGAAACTTTTATCATCAAATGGAGACTTAACTGATTTAAATATCTTGATAAAACACTCGAGACGTGGAGGAGACGTACAGAAGAAAATCTCTCTCTACACTGACTGGGTTATTAACAGACGTGAAATCTACATCACAAAACTATTTTAACTCAACAGCCTATTAAAAAAGTTTATCTGGAGTTAGACGGGTGATGCAACTCCTGATCCAACAGTTTTACTTTCCACAGATTATTAACTGGTACACGGCAAGCTTTTTCCTCCTTTATGGTTGTTGTCCTGCAGGTCTCTCAGAGGATTAGTGAGGTAAACACAGGATCTGTGTTCTACATCTTTATCGTGCCGGCTCGCTAAATAGGTGAGCATCGGGTCGTTCGCCAAGGAAGTGATCCAATTCGGAATTATTTAAAAGGCTAAACGATGCAGATCCTTCTCCTTTAAATGATACTTTCCTTAGACAACACATCTTTAAAAGATAAAAACCAACTGTTTTAAGAAAAAGGCCTTAAAAACACTTCAAAATTAAGATTCAGACTTTTTTTTTATTAAATGAGCCATCTTTACAGAAAAAATAAATAAATCAGTTGACAATACTTCCTGCAATCTATGTTTGTGTTGCCTCTCGGTCTTCATTCCAGTATAATTTGTAAATAAAAAAATACTTTAAATAAAAAATATTGAATTGAATCAAATTAAATAAGATAAAGTTTTCAATCTGAAAACAAAATATAAAAATAAAATATTAAAAAATAATAATTTAAAGTTTAAACAGGTCAACTTACCTGCTACCTCTTCCTCATCACAAATGTGTTTGAGTAAGGACGCCCCCCGGTCCACCACCGCCTCATCCTCCATCCTGTAGTAGTAGAAGAGGAAGAAAGACTGTTCACACTTCTCCTCCAGCGACAGCGTGGAGCCATAGCGCTTTGGCTCGTTCACCTGCAGCAGGTTGGGACTGGGGCTCAGTCTGGTGCTGCTGGTGGCGCTCATTTCCACCCATTAAAGACTCATTGACAGACAACCTAGGCGATCACCTCGGAGCCTACAGGTTCACCTTAAGATCTTATATCGAGAGAGTAAACAACCCCCAACTGTGAGAATGTGTGTCGTCCTTGAGGAGGTCTAAGTACGCAGGCGGTAGGTATGTGTAACGGCTTTAATCTGGCAGTGGGGGTGAGGGAGAGGACAGGAAGTTGCTAATTGGGTGTGATGGACAGCCATCGGTGCTGGTCTGCACAAAACAAAAAGAAGAAAAGAAAAATGGCTTCATGACACTGAACTCATCAAAATTTGATTGTGACTTCTAACTTTTTTCTTCATTGGTTTGACAATAAAGACGCCAGAAAAAGTACGAGTCTAATCAGTGACACACACACACACACACACACACACACACACACACACACACTGCAAAGCCTCTCCATCTGGCAGGTAATGCCTGCCAGCCCACTTCTCCACCACCCTCCACCTAAGAAACAAGTGGGGCATCACATGTCTGTCTACTCATCCGCCCTTACAGGATTACGCCGGCTTTGCTTAAGTGACAACACACTCGCTGCGGGCCGGCGTGCCGCTCTCAGAGAGCTGCTCGCTCACATCAAACACGCCGCAAACAGCCACGGCTAAAAACGGCTCATCCAGCCCACCATGGAGCTGAGGGGAGGCCGGCGGGGGGGCTACAGCTCATTTCCGCCCTAAAATAAAAAATTCAATGCCTTACTGTGTCTTTTTACTTCATAAATATCAGTTTTTAAATCACATCTAAGACATAAAGCAGCAGTTTGTTTATCTAACAACAGAAAATGATTGGCTGATCATGAGCTAATTCAATTTCAGATTTAATTAGCTGTGGGGAGATATTCATTTATTATGAAATATGCAAATGCTCCGGCAGCAATGCAGCCTATTCTGGGTCAGACAGGCCCAGTGGCTCGGGGGTCAAAGGTCAGTGCGAGCCGTCCTCGACAAGCTGCTCTGGGCTTCAGTTTGAGAAGCCTCAATTCAAGCTAACTCCATTTCCTACAGCCAGAACAGCCCTGCCCAATTAGCTCTTATTTTCTCTTTAGAGGATCAACCTTTTTCCTCCCTTAATTAAATTTCACTGTTTCTCATGAGAAGGTTTTGGATCCGCTTAAAGAACCGATTTCTCAGTTTCAGAAACCACCCGATTGAGTATATAGGAAGAAAAAAACAGCCCCTGTAAAGCACAGCAACACTCTGAGGCTTTGTGTCTTTGAACTTCACCAAATCTTGGGATCCCACTTCCTCCATTGCCACCTATGGAACAACAGTGGATATAACAGGCCCAAAACTCACTCAGCCTGAGCACACATATGAAACGCTGCCTTTAAAACCTGGAGAGATTTGATTCTTTGGCCTCTGCTGTGCTTAGTCTGGGAGAATCATGTCTTACATTTCATTTTTCATAGGACTCTTCACATCCTTTGAGCTGCAGATTATCCAGTTTGCATCCTTTCAGTGTTTACCTTTTTCTCAGCGCTGCAGTTTCAGGATAAAACCCGACAGAGAATCTCTACAAAGCCATTTCAGAGTCACAATACTAAATCAAACTAAGCAAAATCCTTTTTTTATGATTCTTGCTGCCAGAAAATACAGGCTTCACCTGTTGGGATAAAGCTGTTATCCAGAGAAATGGCTTGTTCTGGAAAGGAATCACTTCTTTGCTAGATTCAATCTGCATAATGAAGATAAGTTAATGAAGTTATAACTTGGAGTTTATGGAGACTAAAACTTGTGCGCTTGTGTGTTCCACATCACTGCTTGCAGCAATTTAAATAAAAACACTGAAAAGAAGGAAAGAAAAATCCCAAAAAGGTGCAAAAAAATAAATAAATCTGAACTTAAGTAATCTGTTAACGTATTACATCCCCCATGCAACAAACACCCACATATCCACAATCCTGCAGAAGGTCACACTTGTGTTACGATCATCCTTGGGCCCTGGTCTCGTTTGGTTGGCCCTTCAAATGCTTAATGGTTAAAAGCTAACGAGCTTATTACAAGCAATTAGAACTTGACACCCTGTTCCTTTGCAGTCATTATTGTATATTAGCTGTTATCTGTCAGCGTGCAGATAACGTATCAGTCTGTTCTGGTAGGAGCTACAATAACCTGCATGCAGCCGACATTCCCTGCCTGTGTGAAGGAGAAACAACATTCAACCACTTATGCTGTATGAATGAAACGCAGAATTCAGTCTAAGTTTGTAAAGAGAACTTGCTCCCTTAGATGCATGAAAAATGTCAAAGAGATCACAGTTCCCTGCAACTCAAAGGTTTCCTGACAATAGACGATGCAAAGTGATAGTCCCACTGGGATTTATGTTAAAGTTTCTGCTGTTGAGTCTAATAAGCAGAGGTCATGGAAGTGGGGAGCAGAAGCTGCATCACTCATTCTGGTTGCATTTTTCAACTTTAACAGTCTGTCAGTCTTTTCTTGCATTTTGGACATGCATGATCCACCTGTTTGAATTTCTACCCGCAGCCAGATCTAACCTGGACTGCTGCTACTGGCTGCGATAAGAAAGATCCAGCTGTTTATTAGCAGGTGCCTTTTAAAACCCCTCAAGTAAAATGAAACGAGCGCCAAGGCAGGGCTCCCACCTCAGGGTCACTCTGCTTTACGCACAATTATAGCTGAGGTATGCTTTGCTTTGCTCTGAGGCTTGAATTCTTACAAAGCAATTACTAAACTGTTCATGTGTCAACCTAAACTATTACAAGTTTAAACTTAAACCCCAGCCATGTCTGTGCAGGGGGAGTCTGTTCAGGATAACGCAGAAACCAGACAGAACTCCAGCTGAAAACAGCAAATTTCACACTTCTTTCATTCACCAGCGGCTGTTTGTATACACTTGTTCAGCTTCTCTCTGCACAGGGGGTTAAACGCTGTTGGTAAAATTAGATGAGGTCACTTACTTCTTGTTGCCACTCATCTTCTCAAGTTGCATGGCAGGATTTCCTCAGTAGATACGCTGCGCGAACAGATCACTGGAAGTGCAGCTGATGTTTCAACCTGAGCACATGGAGAGGAAAGGCATCATGTTAATGACTTTATAACTTTTATTTCATCAAAATGTTTAAAAAGGGGTAACACTTAAGGATATAAAGAAGTATCACTTTTCTTTTTTTTTAAATCTGATGGAAATCCACTGATTAAATTCCAGATTAGCTCGCTGTTATAGCACAGATCTGCTTTGGCTTCATTTATGCATTTGGTAGTAGGCTACAGAAGTTTTTCTCAAAAGCTGGTTAATGACTATCAAAATAACCGCCTTGAACAAAACGAACAGTCAAGGAGCGTAATTACGCGCAACTCAGCCTAAAACGGCGTTAAGGTCTGAGAGGTGTGTCAGCGTAAACGGGGGAAAAACAGAAAAACTTGTTTGTAAAATTATCTATAGCCGGGCAGAAATGCACCTGCGACGGCCTGCGCGCTGAAAATCAGAAATATTCCAGTGATTTACGATCAAGGCGCCTCTTCACACATGCATGCAAGGGCCTGAGCAACTTTGTTTTGAGTGTCCACTCCAAGGTGCAGCCAGTCAGAGTAAATGACTTACCGCCGTGTCACTGCTCTTTGGATCTTGTTGTCTCCCCTGCGGCTGCATGAAAGTAAAAGACGCCTACTTCCACTGCCTGGCGAAGTTTGTACGCTGCTTTACGCGCTGTGTGCGCCCCGCACGCCGCCGCCTCTATCTGCAAGACCATCCTTCTGTCAACGCCACTCCTCCGATGGGAGGTCAAACTGCTCTCCCCCACCACCACCGCCTCCTCCTGCACCTCCATCATCTCTTTCCTCAGCTTTATTTTCCCCAACTAAACCAAGTAACAATAACACAAAACACAAACAGATAAAAATGAGTGGACAATGTGAGTCTTGTCAAAAAGAAGTGCGGATAGCTATGTATCAGATCGATAAACTGTTTGTTTCTGTGGTCAAGTCTATTCTAAGATTGGTGTTTTTCAGAAAAGATGAATATCCTGAGGCTTAAACTCCAAAATATAATAGTTTGAGCATCTCTTTTACACAACAGGATTATTGCAACTTGTAGTTTGGGTATTTAGCGCCATCTGTCGGAAACAACATGTCAAGCATCAATTATTACTTTATTGGATTCTTATATCAGCTCAGCCTATAAATAGAACAATTTTTTTTTTATTAGCTCAGCAAGTTTGTTATTTTCGTCTTTGATACCAACTGATGATAAATGTTTTAATCAAATATGGACATTTTTACATACTGTAAAAAAAAAAGGAAAATTATCAGACTCTATTAGAAAGTTTCATGTGATCAGTTTGATAAGTTTGATGAAAAAAATTCAATTTCTTTTTTCTACAAGAGAAAAAGAATTGGCTAAAAGCCCCAATCATGTTTACAAAGGGAGATGACTGGTTACAGTTTGTTTTTATCTAGAGCTGCCTAGACTGTATTTGAGATGTTGTTACATTTAAATATCCATTATTGACAGGCTATCTTTTTTTCTGCTACATTCAATATCTCATTGTTGGTGGAAAGTAAATGGGAGCTACAGCTGCACACCATCCCCAGCTTTAGTTTTGTTTTTGTTAAGGAAGAAAAAAAAGATTTTGGTTATCTTTTTATAACTTCCAACTTATTTAGTTAAGTCTTTATGACCTGTTAGTGATAGTCTCCAAAGACATTTGCATAAAATTAAAAAGCCTATTCTGTTCTGGTGTTTTTTGGTCTTTACTATTGGAGAAACAAGTGATGATAATGGACCCTGATTGCAGCACGAGGCCACACTGGGCTTCATAGGAAGCAAGGAAATAAAAGACTGTAAATCTAAAACTGTATATTTACTATATTTGTTTGTTTAAGGGATTATTTGTAAGTTTTAGCGGATAAACACACAACGTTGATGGTTAATATATTAGCAAACAAAATATGCTGAGATCTATACACTCACCGGCCACTTATACCTTTTTAGTTCCTTTTGGATCCATTTTGCCTTCAAAACTGTTTACATTTTTCCTAGCTTAGTTCCATCCTCAGAGGTTCTGTACCATACTGACATGATAGGATCACATCCATGATGAGAATCTCCTGCCACTTCCCAAAGGTGAAATGTTGGGTGTAGATGTGGTGGCTGTGGAGGCGGTGGAGTCCAGTGAATCATGGATGTGAGCTGTGTGACATGGAGCATCATCCTGCTGGAGGCAGCATCACAAGATGCTCCACTGGGTCAGAGAGGGATGGAACTCGTGTACCAGTGCCTGCATTTTTAGGGGTGGGTTCATATTCCAACACACCTGATTCAGACCAATTAACCATCTCACCAAGTTCAAATCTGTTAATGAGTCATTCATTGCTGCCAGGTGTGCTAAAGTGCAAAAAACACGTAGGGGTATTGGTTCATATTTATACCAAAAGCTTTTCACTCAGAGGAGTGGGAAGAATATGCAAAGTTATTGATATCCAAAAAGTTTAGAAAAACTCAACGAACAAATTTAAAAAATGACAAAAAACAAACATAAAAGACTTTTAAAAGTTCACAAAGAGGTAGAAAATGACTTAAATGAGACGAGAAACCATAAACACATCTAAAACTGCCATAAGGGACAAAATGGCTTTTTCATTACCAAAATGAGGCACAAAACAATTTAGTGATACATAAAACACACAGAATCATTAAAAACATCTATGAACATATAAGTGGAAATACAAAAAAACACAAACAGATATAGAATTAACAGTCAAATAAAAAAAACACTCTAAAACTAACCACTGTAAACGGGACACAATGGTCCAATGTTTTTGTTCAGTGTGTCTGTCTGTCTTCAGATGCCGTCGTCCTCACCAGGACAAGCATGGAGCTTTCTGTTTCATACCGCCGCCTCACATGAGATCAAATTAAAATGCAATTAGCTCCCGTTTACCCTCCGTCAGCTCCTCGCTCGCTGTCAACTGCTGAGGAATCAGGGTAGTTAGGAATGACCAACATGTTCAATGAGTCGTGAAATCAAAACAAGGAACTCAAAGTAACCAAAATGATGCAAAGGCCTAAAGGCAGAAACACAGAAGTAACAAAACTCAGTAATAAATCATTATTAGCCTACAAAAGGAATCACCTGCACAATGTCTAGTTGTCCTTTAGCTGAACACAAGATCGTTTTTCCAGCGTTATTTGTTTAAGTTTGTTGAACTTTTCTTTCAAAAATTCTGCACAGACACACTTTGAGTCAAGTAATGCAAATCCCCATTCTTTGTAACGTCTGAGTAGCATTTACTATTTACACCAGAGGGTCCAGCTCCGGACCCCGGAGCCACCATCCAGCAACATTTCCCTGGATGGTTCGTCCCCCGGCATCTGCAGAGCAGAATGACCAACAGACGACGGCTGTGCTGGACAAGCGATGCAATAAAAGTTGCAAGCTGTTCCACCAAAAACACTTTAATTACACCTGTTTGAACCCATCTCCAGAGATGTCGTGCAGTACGGTGAACATCATCATGGTGGAGATGACCTGAGCTTTGTGACATGGTGCATTCTCCTGCAGGAAGTAGCTTTGGTGCCAGTACTTATTGAACTTCTTGTTGCCTTTCTGTCATCTCCACCCACTCTCCGGATGCTGGAAATGGGGCGATGGCTCTTTCTCAGTGGAAGTTCTTGGACCAGAGATCCTCTCTCCTGGTCCTGGATAAGCCGGTGTCCTGCAGGTTTTCATGGTGTCCCAGCTGTCCCAGCTGTTGATATGATTTTATCATAGTTTATTTATCCTTCAGTGCTGTTTTATTCCTGTTGTATTTTTCTTAGATATGTGTTTATTTTATTGATCTTATCTATTTGGTTCTGTACAGCACTTTGGTTAACTGAGGTTGTTGTTTTAAATGTGCTTTATAAATAAACTTGGCTTGACTTGACCCCACCAGCAGGTAATTAGCAGACTTGTGCAGAACTTGTCTGAGTCTGAGTCCCTCCAGGACCAGCAGGACAACTGCGAACCATCGGAGATCCGTCATTTTTTGAACAGCAAGCTCAAGACATTTGTGTTCAGAGCAGCTTTTACTAATTCATGACATCAGTTTTTTTATTTTCCCTCCCTTTCACTATGTTTGTCTTTGTGTTTTATTATTTCTTATTTTATCTGTAAGCTGTGTTTTATGTGCAGCACTTTGGATGATTTCTTGAGTAAAGTTCTACACAAATAAGTCGCCTACGTGACAGTACCCTGAGCTGCTGTCATGTGATAAGCTGATTAGCTATTTGTGTTAAAAACTTATTGACCACGTGTACTTAATAAAGTTTTTTGTGAGCGCAGTTTCATTATTAATCAGTTTTCCTCGGCGTTCGTGACTTCATCGGTTATTCCTGGTACCCTCCTCATGTGCAGCCTTGCTTGGTGTGTAAACTTTGAGCACGCACACGGCTCCCTCCTGTGGGCCTCAGTTCTCTGGATTTTACTCTGCAACACGAGAGAAATATTTAACTTTTCTGGGGATGCTTTAGGCATTGTTTAAAATATGTCCTCATCTCTGATGCTTCTTGGGGAGTTGCTAAAACAAAGCCTGGAGGGGAGTTCCTGATGTCTGGTCACTTTCCTTGTCTGACCTCCACACACCGAACTAATAATGAAAACTACTTTATTTATGCCAGAGGGAATTTTAAGGATCTCTGCTTTACTGCTACTTTCTCTATTTGATCTTATGCTTTTTGTTTAAAACCTAATCATGCAACGCTGGAGAAATTTGCATACATTCGTACATTCTGAGATCTCTGTAACATCTTTCTGTCTGATTTAAAACAGTCTGTGTATGTTGTGTTCATGTGACAATGAAAGAACATTTTAATATGTTTCAGAAAAGCTCCAAACAACTGATACATGCAGCACATTTATGATATTAAATCATGTTTTTTTGCGTCAATAATGCATTTTAGGTATTTGTGGTTCTTTTTCACTCATTGCCAAGTCTGCAGCAAGGTAAACAAGATTTCCCCGAATATGGAAAACATTGTCTGCCGTGTTTTTACTGTGGCCAGACTTGTATTTTTCTACCTGTTAAAATTTGTTCTCAAAACAGCGTTTTGTGTTTTTATTCATAACACAAAATATTGTGAAGGCTAACATCAGTGCAGTGTATCTCAGACCAGGTGATGTGAGAGCAAATCGTCCCACATTTATGAGTGTATAATGCAAAACAGCTGCTGTGATGTTTTATACATTTACAACCCCAAGCATGTCATCAATTTCCTATTTTCCATCATGCGCAAAAAGCTTTACGTGGAAAAAGACAGCATCAAAGTTGAGTTAGATGGAAAGTCACATAAGAGCCGTGATGTTCGTGCTCCCAGCTTTATTTCAAATTACATTCCAGAGACATAAATCCCATTAAGTTTGTGACTTGATTTGTCCCTTTAAAGGAGGCTTTGAGGAGATTTTTGCATCAGTTTATTGATGCTTTGTAGTAGAAGAGGTGGTCAGTCGATGGCTGATGCTGTTGTCTTTCATCCATGCCGTCTGACCGCGGGAGTCTTACTTTGTGCTAGCTGCTGCCTTTGAAGTGAAATTCTTCTAGGAAATGTAGATCCACCAGGTTTCTGTCTTCAGATCACCATGTGATGATGGTGAACGGATGAAAAACGAGGAAAACTTCAGATTTTTTCAAAGTTTATGTGTAATTCGTGGTTTTAATGATGATATTTTATATTGAACAGCTACTCTATTAGATCCACAAACTAACTATTCAATCACAGGAAGCAACTCAACAAATGTAGTCATATCAAGACTATTAGAAGTTCAAATGTGCATCAGAATAAGGTGAAAGGGGACTTGTGTCCAGCTGAATCTTTATGTTATTTGTTTAAAGCAAAACCTGCTTCTTGTGGAACACCAGATAATTGATACACCACCATGTAAGTGCAGGATTACCGAGGTCCACCTCTGAGTAGAACTAGGGTGAACAAGCTGCCAGCCCGGACACTACATGGTGTCTAGTCTTATGTTTTCCATCTGCACGGATGTCTGATTCCAATGTTTTGTAAATGCTCTTTTTTTTTCAATTTTGCAAAGGGAAAAGTTTTGAAATTTGAGTTTTCCATGGAACCGTTGTGGTATAAACAAGACCTGAGGCTACAATTCAAAGATTCACCAGAACTGGACAATAGAAGATAGAATCAACATTGTCTGGTCTGATGAGTCTCCATGTCAGCTCCACCTTCACATGCTAGCTCCGAATCTGCTGGATCATCATGACAGCATGGATCCATCCTGCCTTTAGGGCCCCTTATTACCAGCGTGGCCTGATTTAACCAGCAGCCACCTGGGTATCGGTGCTAATCATGTCCATCGCTTTCTGAGCCCAGAGGAGCAGCGACTTCTCCAAAACGTCCACAGTCACCGCATCTCTGAAGATGGAGTCTTTTTTTTTTTTTTTGGTTCCTTTACAGGAAGTAACGGAATAAAATTTAGACTAAATTGAGCTGACATGCAGAACACCACCTTTTCATTCAGACAAAACATGTGCAACCTGTTTTCCCAGTTAGTAAATGCCCAAATAGCACAAACTCACGCAAGATGTTCAGAGACCAAAGCTGTAAACTCTGCAGAACATTCTCTGCATTCTGCTCTTTGATAATAACAGTCAATTAAAAACGTGTTGGACTCCATTTAGTTTTAAAAAACTAAACAGGACCTGAGAAAGGTTAAAGAAATGGTGATCACCAGCTGTGGTCACAAATTTGATAAAGCAGAGATTTCACTGTGGGGCAGAATTGTGTGAGTCTCAGCTGTAGTCACTTGATGATGATGATGATGATGATGATGATGATGATGATGATGATGATGATGATGATGATGATGATGATGATGATGATGATGATGATGAAACTGGACTTTACAAAACACAAAATGTTCACCTCTAAGATTCTAACAGAAAAATGGAGAATGAATTATACCTTAACTTTTATTGCGATAATACACTTGAAGAAAATATGATTTGGGGAAGAAGTTACTTTAATCTTGCTTTGATGCGTCTGCAGGAGGGCAGCAGGGTGAACATGTGTAAGCTGGGATATTCTGTCCTGCATGATATTTTATGACTTAAAGGAGAAGTCCACTTTTTTGCAAGTAGGGCCTTAATTGTGATGTAAACTGAAGTGTACTAGACACCTACGGTACTTTTTGGAGATTTCGATCCTTCCCTGAGATATTTGTTTCAAACGGCAAACACCAAAACGCCATACATGGAACAGTATTGGGCGTGCGTTTTCGATACTAAATCAGTTAAAAATCTGCTAATTTTTAAAATGTCTGTGTAAATACCGTAGTATTCGTTCCGTCCCAGTGCCTTTTTGAATTTTTACGCTCCTGTGCTGAGATTAAAACGCTATTTTTTACAGCGTCGGGGTGTGACGTCACCTCCGCACGCAGCCAGCCATTAGCGACCTCACTTTGTTTACTACAGCGTGCGTTCAGAAGAAAGCACTGGGAAGCTAACGGAGGCTAACATTTCAACAACATGGCAGAAGAATTGGAATCGGAATTGGAAATAGAAGAAGACTTTGAATATGACGGCCGTCCCTATCGGTTTGAGCCAGAATATACGGATGAGGAGAAATCAGAAAGGAGGAGGCAGAGACAGGCTGTGGAGCAGAGGGAATGTTGAACAGGAAGCTACTGATCGTTCACGGACAGACATGTTTGGTGGGGTACGTGTGGACATTGTTCAGTCTTGACCACTGAAGAGGAATGCCTTTGCTGTTTAGAGTGG
>JAVQJG010182821.1:0-33159 GCA_036024015.1 Craterocephalus amniculus
ATTATTTCTACAATTTGAGGTTTAAATGGAACCACATTTTTTATTTAATAAATGTGACAAATTGAATTTTTTCTCTCTTTGGGTCGCAGCATGTTGTTAAAGGGTGTAGGTGGGTCTCACACCCAAACCACTTGAGAACCACTGGGGTAGATAATCACTGTCAACCCTTGTGGTTAGAATTTCGGTTAAAAAAAACTGAAAGTCATGCACTCATATATAGGATATGTCTTTGTCAATCTTATTATTCATGGATTATCCACCCATTAGGATGTGTTCCTCTCGCTACAACTGACCAAAAATTACCAATAAGAATGAAGATTTATTGATTTAATTATCGTGAGGTAACAAGTGAGAAAAAAAGCTATTTCTGAAACTATGTTATTTAAATGTGGTAATTTTATCGGCAATTTGTTCAGAAAGCATTGTGAAGCTCAGTAGCCTGGGTGGTTAGTGAAAGAGTTCAGTTTTACAATACTGGGGAAAATACAAATACCGGAAGAAAGCGGGAAAAATAGCTTAATAAATGACGATTACGGTGCGATTACGGTTTGACAGAAGACAGAAGAAGACAACAAATAAGGTGTGTTTTTTAATGTCACTCCCAGCACATTGTGTCATGTTGACATAAAGGTATAAACATAAAGAAAGTTTTAAACAGCAGCCTAAAAATAAACCTCCTTCAGCCTTTAAAGTAACCAACAAAAGCTGACTGAAACTCGCATCTAAACATCGAGATGGCCAATCATGTTCCCTCTCAGAGACTTTGGAAACTTGTAATGAAATCACAGATTTAATCTGTGCATCAAATGACGATCATTCATTCAGATATTGGCCATTGTTGGCGGGAAATTATAGTCTCTTATGTGCTCAATGTGCCGTTCAATATTTTATATATTGATGAGGGAAGATGGCAGGATGATTATAGATGGGGAGAGATATTTCAGTGCTTCCAGCGAGGTCCGGCTCCCATTTATTCGCTTTCTGAGTTTCCTTCTGAGGGTAATTGAAACATTTCATCTTGGAGAAACAGGTGCAATAAAAGTAAGATTGCTGCAGAATGCCTCCTAAATGCGGTATGGATTGAAATCCAGGGGATACCTGCAGACCTGGCAGTCAGGGCTATCTGTGAGCGATTGCTGCAGGTGGAAAATCTTGTCTGGACAGATAAGGCTTTAAATAATTCCTCTACTGGAAAGGGTCCAGTTCAATGTGATTTCAACTGTTAAGAGCTGTGTTTGGGAACAGGAGTTGCAGAGCTCGGGTAAAGTTGTTCTTTTGGTCAGCGGAAGCAGTTTTCTATGTGCTGTATAAATAAATTGAATTGAATTGAATTTCACAATGAACAATTTCATTGCCAGAGTGGATGATTCTGACTGAAAAGATTGCTCCCTAAACTAAGGGCAGAATTTGGACCTTTTCTTTCTAAAGCTGCGGTATCTAAACACAAGTAGCGAATTGGTAGGCTAATAAGAATACACTTGATATGATACACATGACTATAGCTTCCAACACTGACGTGGCAGGATCAGAGTAAACATTTCACTGGAGAACAGTCAACACTGTCGGGTTTGTCAATATTATCAGGGACTGTCCTTATGTCACTTTTGCATTCAAATTATTACATCCAGAAGTTATTTCTTTTATTTGGCTTTTCCAAATGCAAAGATGCTTTCAAAATTGTTTGATGTGCAGTTTGAAGTTTTGTATTAAACAACAAAGTTCTAAACAGAGTCCTCAAAGTCGGAGGCAGTAAAGAAAACCACTGCTTGTTTGGATGTTCATCCTGCTAGCACTTAATGCTTCTTTTGCATCTTGCAGTGATGTTTTATGTACCACACTTTGAATTGTCATGTAATAAATGTGGGAAAGACACATGTGCATGCACAAGTGAAAAACTGGAAGTAGACCATCTACCAGTGCCACACAGTGTTTCCAACTTACTCTGTAGCTATATTCATATTGAGACCTACTTCTCGCCTTTAAATGAACTCTAACTTATTGTTAGAGTGGTCTGTAACTTTTAAAAACAAAATTTTTTTGTCTGTCCAAAACAGGTATTTCTTGTAAGTGAGACTGTGTCTCCATAAATAAAGGTTTAACAAAATAAAAACAAATGTTAATTTGTTTAAAGCAGACCAAACTGTGAACAAACCCTACAAAGTCTTCCCCCTGGTTGTTGTGCTGAAGAATGTACCAGTCAAGAAAGGCTTAGTTGTTTATTTTATACCAACACATAAGTTAATAGAGGTTAATAATAGTGTTACATAACACCTCTTTTTTTCTCTTTTTCTGCAGAATAACATGCCAAACTAGGGATTTGTGTAAAATAACTACAAATAAAATCCCACCTGAAATAACATATTAATAAAAAGCAATACTAAACATCAAATAAAAATAAGTCTCCTCCACCACACTGAGACGCGCCACCCTGAGTCTTGTACATCTGATATAATTTGTTTTTGTTGCACCCCTGGAAGACTGAAATCTATCCACAAGCATCTCTGTGTGACTGTGGGTTTGAGTTTCTTGTCTAAACATTACATATACCAAAACTACCAACCTACTGGTGGATGAGGTTAGGAGATAAGAACACAGAGTTTAACCAACACCAGAGGACTTATAATAGATGACTCAAGTCTCTGTTCCCTTCTGCGCCGTCTGTAATGGAATGAACCTTCATGGATTTGTTGCCTGAGGTATCGAAATGAATATTTCTGAGGATGGTCCAAAGAGAGAACAAAGAAGCCGTGTCTTTTCTAAACGAGATGCTCCTCTCACCCAGTCATTTGATAGAGCTCCGAAAAGTTTATCTTATATAAGCTGTGTCACATTATAAAATCCTGATTTACTTCTTAAGACCTACTTGGGGCTTGAGCGTGTGTTTTGTGTGTACGATGGGACAGTGAGCAGGCCGATCATGTTCATGTGGGTGACAGGGGAAGGGTGTGGTGATGTAAAAGTGAGCAGACTGGTTTGACGTCCAGCTTGCTGAGTACTGTTTCAGTTATTGCTCTTCATCCTTTAATTGTCTACAATTGTGCTTGTGTTTGCTTCAGGGCTCATCACAAGTCATCTACGGGGGTTTATGTCTAAAT
Source organism: Craterocephalus amniculus (assembly GCA_036024015.1). Classification (NCBI taxonomy): domain Eukaryota; kingdom Metazoa; phylum Chordata; class Actinopteri; order Atheriniformes; family Atherinidae; genus Craterocephalus; species Craterocephalus amniculus. The sequence continues at coordinate 3,096 of JAVQJG010182821.1, forward strand.
AGAACAACTTTTTGCAGGCAGCAGTCTATAGAGCCCTACCCTACTGATGGAGTGCATGTGCAGATATTTCACAACATTACAACATGGTCCGAACATGCTGGCTATCTGCACTAAACAACTAAACTTTAAAATATAGTTCCCGTCACATTTTAAGCTACTCACATCTTAAACATATAGTCCAGTCAGAGAGGGAGGCACAATGTTTGTGTTGCTCTTTATAAGATACAAAAAGCTACAGTGTGACTTTCAGATATCACTAAAACAGACTGGACAACCCAACGGCCAAATCTCGATATTGCCCAGCTATGATTCGATTGTGGTTCCCATGGCGACTCCATCCCACGGCACAACATCATTTGTCTTACATATGATAGGAGAGGCAAGAGGTAGTGGGATGCAGTGTGGCTATTAGATGAGCTTTTCACCAACTAGATTAACTGCCAAATTAAATTTAGAGCCAAAAAAATTGAATCAAACAGACAAGGACTTTTTTGGCTTGTTTGAAGAGAAAAGAAAGCTTTCATGTACTGCTGAACAAAAAGAAACTCTGCAATATGTTTGAAATAAAACTATTAACACTTGTAGCCTCTTAAATGTGAACAATTCTCACTTTCCTTTATTTCAAAATGTAATAAATGAATAAAGACAGAAAAAGCTAAATGAGTTACTAACGAAGCAAACTTTATTCATTTACTTTTGGAAGGAGAGCACTTTGAGCTTCAGTTTCCTCTTCCAGATGTGCTCTAACTTCAGACTCCATAACCACCTACACACCCTGCATTAAAGCTTGCCTTTTACTTTTACAGAGGAGCAGCGCTGAATCGTTTATGCATAAGGTACATGTTCCTTCCGCTATGTGCTCCAGTGTTTGCGCAGGGCGCCTGAACGCATCCTGTGTGGACACAGATGGCTACACTGAAGCTGCCACTCTGTTAGCGCACTGGTTTCACAGCCATGTGTAGACAGTCTGTGTCAGACTCACTGCATGAGCAGCACTGCCTCTCCCTCCAAACACACCAACACAAATCTCAGTGGGAATCGAGGCGGGAGGAGCGAGGTGCCGCCTCGCTGTCAGGATACGGACTGCTAGTGACAAGTGTGACTGCAGTGTCATCCCTGGTCTGGCAGTCGTAGCAGGAGTGTGACAGCGAGACAAAAATGGCCATTTTATCAGCGTAACTCTTCGGCTTTAATCTCAAATAAAGCCCTGCAGAGCGAGTGAGTCCTGACACTGAAAAACGGTGAATACAAGATAAATTTAAGTCGGTGGAGAAAAGAAACACCTTTTAAAAGATGTTGGGGAGAAAACTCGTCATTGTGTGTCTGTATATTAGGAATGGAAATTATCAAGTGATTCATTAATTGATAGTTGTTTGATCTTATCAATTGATGATCGCTTAATTGGTGTCAATTTTTCTGACAAGCTGAATTTCCCTCTGAATCAATAGGTTCCTTTCTATGAAAATGCTAATTATATTCCTTAATAAAAGGTTTATTCTTAACATCCAGAACAACACATTCACACATGCAAAAAAGGATATTATTATTATCATTATTGTAAATAAAATTAAATATAATATCTATTATAATGTCTATGGTCGGAGACCAGCTTCTTTTGTGTTCCCACATGTCCGTCAAGGACTTTTGGCATCAAGCGTGCCCTCAAGTGGGCTGGCCATGATATATGGGCTCAAAACGATTAATTGCGATTAATTTATTTAAGTCAAGTAATTTCTTTGCACGATTAATTGAAAATCAATTAATTGTTTTCATTCCTACTGTATATACTAATAATCTTTGTAGTTTTCATTACCGCAGACAACATAATGTTCAATAAAAAAAAGCCAAATAAATGATAAATAGACATATTGTATATTATGCAATAGACGTGTAACAAAAGAGAATAAATAAGTAAAGACATTCATATAAGTTATGTGTATTTAATCAACCCCTTTGTTATTATTTCCCCTTAAAGGCCTCATAAAGACGTTCACAGGTGGAAAATCTTCTTTACCCCAGCAGAATAAAACAATCCTTGACTCAGATCTTAGAGGCTTGAATTCTCCATCAAAGAATTTACATTAAATCTTCATCATGTGAATGCTAAAGTAAAGCTCTGATTCCACTTAATCAAGCTTTATCAAAATTAAAATAAACAGTCATTGGGTAATCTTGAATAGGAATCATTAAGCTTTAGGATTTCCGTATCGCTGCTGTGACTCCATATCCGTCCCATGTTCTGCTTTTTCTCGGCCGCGAGGCTTCGAAAATCAAGATGAAATGTTAATAAACTATTTTTAAGCTGGCGAGTTGACAATAAATGACGTCTGTCTCACCCACAGCTCCACACTGTTTTTCATAACTTATCATGAACAGGAGAGGAGATAACCTCTGTCGTGTGACAGTGCACCTCATAACGAAGCTGGAGCTTTTCATGTGACTGATGTTTGTGTTACTTTTTCAATTACAGCTCACACTCAGAAAACTGTTAAATGTGTGTCACTGCATCAAGGGAAGTCGGAGCTCCTTCTGAACGAGACGGCAACTTTCGATTAGAGCGTTTGACACATACGCACACATCCAGCTGACCTCAGTGTGGCTGATTTGAATGAGCCAGGTGAGATTAGGTGAGCGTAACCATGGTGCGCTGTCATGGCAACAAATTTATATAAAGTCAGCCGTGGTTAACATCCATTATTTTAATTGTGAATCATTTCTCACACCCGCAGCTCCTGCTGAAACAAGCTTAGGAACCAATTAATCAATCATTTAGTCTTATTAAGAAGTATCAAAGCAAATAATGGAGCTGGGTTTCTAAATTTGTGTGTAATATGATGCGAGCTGTCTGAGCGTATTTTATCAGATGGCCTTGGGCAGCAGTCTGGAGAAAACAACTCCTGTCTCATCTATATTTCCCAGCAGCCCACGCTAATCAATAACTTTCCCCTTCACTGTATGCTGCAAACAGGCCCGCTGCCGTTCCCCTCCCCTGGTTCCTCCTCACCCAGGAGTCCTGAACTGCACTTCAGCACGTAAACAAGACGCATAGCTCTTAAGAAAACTGCTGTTTTAAACTATGCAAACCAGTGAGTCACAGGTAAATGAGGAGAAAAGGTGAGCCCCATTTCTAGCTTTGAATTATGCACGATAACTGTTATGGAGAGATACAGTATATTATGTATGCTAATGCTCTCACATATCATACGATCTAGCCTTGAGATTGATCACAAACAGTATAAGAGACGGATGGTATACCTTATGCATAAACCAAGCCTGGTGTGATTTAGATCTGGAATCATATAAAAACAAGAAAAACATGACGTTTACAAAGGTAAACAAGCAAATCTGGGTTTTTTTCTTGCTGAAAGAAATTACAGTGATTGCACAGATTGTTAATAATTCTGTTTTATTTTCTATTTGAAAAGTCTATTGATTATTTTAAATAAACATGACTCTCCACAACAGCCAAATAGATCATTTTGACCTCCAGTTCAAAAAGCAAAACGTCCGTTTATAATCAGACCACAAAGCAAAAAGCCTTCCATATCAACACTTAAAGCATTTCATTGTCCATAAAAAATGTCCTTCCTCTTGTAATTAAAAGTGCTTTTCGTCTTACTACATATCTTTGTGTCATTAAAATCCTATTTTTTTATGTAAAACTTATTATCTTCTATCACAGACCAACACATCTACAAACAACAGAACAGAGCTGACATTTACATCCTGTTTGAGATGTAGTTCTCCTGCAGCACCAGGTGCAAAGCAAACTAAATGTAGATCTTGGCCAAACAGTATTTGCTTCCACTTTTAATGTTTTTTTTTTGTCTAATAAGCTGCCAATGGGTGGAGTCTGCCTTTAAAGACAACAAAAAAAGGTTTACCAAACCACAATTAAACACTACGTGTAAATCAACTGTCATGACAGGGTAAATGTCCCTTGCCTGGGGCTAAAAAGCAGGTTTATGAGACACACTAATGCATTACAGCCACGTTTACATGTCTATTAACATTAGATTGTGACAAATGACCGCCATTGACAGATCTGGGTCCAAACTGGCAAAGGGTTCAACAAGGCTACATGTTAGAAGTGCAAACACAGCCCAAGGACATGTACATGAGGTCTGAAATGAGACCACTCCTCCAACATCCCAACAGCCCCTGCAGCCACTCATTAACCTCACCTGCACATATACAGTGTGATTTGATGTTATGGAAAATTACAGTAGGACTCATCAAGGTGTGTTTGTTTTCATATCTTTACACTTAAATTTAATGTAGTTAGAATAAAAAAAATAAAGATCCTTAGAGTGGATGGTGCTTTATAGCAGCACGAGCTTTTCTGAAGTATGGACAGGTTTAAAAATATTTATACTCTTTTAAAGGTTTCATTGTTTCTACAGCAGTGTAAAGTGTCCAACAGGGGTTCACTCAGACCTCTAAAGTAAAATCACCTTGAATTCTGGAAATAAACTCATCCTATTAGCTTAAGGCTGTATTTTATAGCGTCTTTTCAGCTGTTCCTATAGCTGTGCATTGTTCGTGTGCTTGTTGTTTCGCCATATGGCTGACTCAACATTCACCTGCTGAAGCTGCGTTAGTAAACATTTAGTTACACTTCACTCTCATTTTACCTCAATATCCAGACGTTTTTACATGTAAGCAACATTCCCCATACACAGAATATTATATTTGGAATAGAAAGGAATATAAATTAGTCTTTTAAAAGACAGTTTCAACCTACCTGCCGTGCTAAGCGAAGGTGTGGCACTTTGCCCCAGGTATCAAAAACAAACGGATGTCATTTAACGTCTTTCTCTTCCGGTCCTTTTACTTATTAAAAAGTAAATGTTAGGTGTTAAAGTATATGCTCCTGTCAGAGCGGGAAGCTAAAACAGACTTCCCTCTGCGGGGCTGACTTGTTGTGGTGAGTCGCTGAGAAGAGTTTCCCCCCCTCGGTGACTCCACAGTTCCATGTCTCCTGTGGGAACGGCAGTCTGCTGATGGGTATGTAGTTCGGGAAATTAGTGATCCAGGGCGCAAAAACTCGGCACGCGGCAACTTCCGGTTACTCTTTTCACAATAAAACCCAGGTTGTCAGACATTTCTTCTTCCTCATACTCTTGTTCTCCTCCTTTTTTTCTATTAATCATATTTTTTTCCCTTCTGTATTTAGCAGTCAGTGCTATTTATGTTACTTTTTTGCAAAGAATTTCCTTTTATGGAACTAAAAATATACGATTTATGTAAATTGCAATGTATGTTTTAAATGAGGAACGATAACATGATACACTTTTATTATGTATTTAACAAATCTGAGCCAATATGCACTAACAATGTGTGGAGAAAGTCTGCACACCCAGCATACAGAATTACAAACATCACTCAAATCTTATGTCATTATCTTTAAAACAAACTTCTGTTGTTTGTTGGTCTGCAGCATTGAAGATGAGTGTTAAAACGATGCCAAGGAGGAAAGACATCAGCAATGGTAAGACTTATTAGACCAAGAAAATGCTTGCTTTTAATCATTCAAGATTCAAAGATTCAAAGTGTTTATTGTCATATGCAGAGTAGGAAACAGGTTTCCCTGTACAATGAAATTCTTACTTTGCTGCCCACACTGAATGCCATAAATATTCAAAAGTATAATCCATAATGCGTGTTTACTATGGTGTCCACTCATATTTTTGTGTGAGTGCTGTCGTAGGTAACCAGCTGGGGGAGTGTATTTGGCCAGTGACCGATTTGGCCAGATTTAATGTCAAAGGGTTGTGGTGAAAACTATGAAAAGACTTGCTTGGTTTAGGGGTGTTATATATCATCTATTATGCCGTTTGTTTGTTTTTTCTGCCGTGATGTCAAAATTAACTTGAGATGAACCAAGTAAAAAAAAAAAGTGAACATTCATTAAGCTAGAATTTTATTAAGTTAACACATATTCTTCTCTTGTTATTTTTTCTTTCTTTCTTTCGTAGGTTTATTATACTCTTGCCAGGCTGCACAGTGGTGAAGTGGTTTAAGGCATCATATCACAGGTGTGAATCATGTCAGGAGCCTTTGCTGTTGACATGTCCTTTTGTGTGGGATTTCTGTCAGGGTACTCTGCTTCCTTCAGATAGTTTAAAAGGTTAATTGTTGATTTTAAATGGAGTGGGAAGGCATTGCTGTTATCTGTCTGGGTTAACTCTGTGATGGGGTGTAGCCTACCCCACTTTTAGCCTGATGTGGACATGGATGATGGATGGACTGTTTTTGATACAGAAAATTTGAATAATAGCTAGCTTTACTTTGCAAATCTTTCAAAGCCTTTACATGCAAAAAGTCTTTTAAGACAAAATGGGCCACCACATGACTGACCTGCATATCTTATACAAGTGTCCCACAGTCCATGGGAGACTTTAGCTGTATGTGACTTCCTGTGTTTACCTACTAACCTGCACCTAGCTTGACACAGCTCAACCTGACCTGCCTCCTCACAGTCACCATGGTTGATCATATGACTCGGATGCGATTAGAGTGAAATAACTCTTTAATGCTTATGTACCACTTAGAGGTAAACCATAATGAGCAGGTCTCACCGAACTAAACTGAAGTAAAGTTATATTTTTGCAACAAGGGCGACGTGTTCCTTGTGATGACACATCACAGTACAAGTTAACACAATTTTTCAGATAATTTTATTTACAAACTCATTTGTTATGAGTGAGACTGATTAAAAAAGACTAATAAGAAAGGAAAATGTAATAACAATTTAGTGATATTGTGCATTTCTCCAACTTAAAAGTCTCTCTGTAGGTATAAAATGATTCATTTGGTTTTTTACAGTGCACACATGGAGGTTGTTTTGTGTGACGTGGTGGAAAAATTACTGCCCTGAGGATGACATACTATACTGAAAAACCGGTTTCATTGTTTACACATGCACAAAGTCAGTTCATCCTTGAGGGTTTTAGAAGCAAAATTTGTGTAAAAAGAGTCAACACAAGTGAAGTGAGATAAAGTTTATATCCTCCTTTGAGTGAAAAATATCTTATTTTGCTTCAGTGTGAATTTCTCAATATATGTGCATTTCATGCATATCTGCACCAGTGGGACTCTAAGGTGTCTTAGATATGTGCATTTATAAAGGAAAAGACTGAGATGTTTATTTAAACTACTCTTTTTTTAGGGTCAGGTGGCGGCTGACAGGCTGGACAAACATTCTGGCTCAGACACAAAACATGACAAAACTGTGATACATCATGCAAAATAGAGCCCACCGAGCTGCTTTCAGAGACATGGCCAGAGGTGCTGCAGAGATGCTTTTATAGTCTTCCCTCTTCTCCTTTCTTCTTTAGTTTCTTATTGCAGCAAAGGTTGTCAAAAGTTAATATATTTTTCTTTAAAAAGAGAAATTTTGAATGCTTTGAAATATATGTACTTAAAGCACCTTTTTTTCATATGTAATACTCTTTGTCCCTTTTAACTGCGGGTCAAATAAGGTTAGAATAAGCATGTTTTTACCCCCACTTTTACTTCAGATTAAGTTAGCATAGGTGATCAGACATGGCAGTGCACGGCAGCAAGTTGAGCCGATCTTCTACAGGTGTACTCCTTTTGTGAGCTATAAATAAGCTTCACACTGATCAGAGTGCTTTGTAAAACACACCTGGTACTTGGGAACTGTTCCACTCCATTTATTAGCTGCTCAGTAACTATTTAATGGATCCCATAGTGCGCTTGTTTTGTTTGTTAGGTTGAATATCAGTTTTGGGCCACAGGAATATTTACCTTGTGGTTTCAGGCTACTCTCCTGGTAAACTAACAATGATTGACACGTTTTAATATTGGTCATATTTTTAGTTTTAGAGGATGGGTTATATCAAAGCCATGAACACACTTAATGTCCCACATTGTTAAGTTGCTGATAGCCAACAGAAAAGTGCAAAACAAAATCTTCATATGAACTGAAATTTGGCATCAAATAGGAGGTCATCCTAACTTTAAATACAAATATAAGCCTAATGGATAGATTGTAAATTTTTATTTGAGAACTTTACACAGTAAATTTTCTTTCTCCTTTCTCAGATCAACTCCACCAAACCCATCAGAACAGTCTGCATGCTGTAATCTCCAATCACAAGGAAAACAGCTCCTTTATTATATCCCATTTCCTACTGTTCACCTGAAATTGAAACAGAGCAAGAGCCTTGTAGAAGAGTGCATCTTTCCCCCCAGCATGCTTCAGCTGATTAAGGTCAGGGCTCACAGGTAGTTATCTTTTCCTAACTGAGGTTATAGCCTTGATTCTCATTGTGAGCCTGAAATTTGGAGTGATTTCCCTTTTCAAACAGTCCATGTTTGGTGAAAAGCTTTTTGTTAGTCAAACACGGGACTCTCAAACTGCATTGAACCCGAATATTTTGTGGAGCTTGCACTATGTAGGGTTTACTCACCTTGAATTTCAGTAGGTAAGTTTATGAGGCAGAGGAGAGGAGGGTTGGACATCTGTGACTCATGAGCTTCGTCATCTTGGAAAATATAGGTTACAGTTAATACAGTAATGACAAAGGGTTCTGGCTTGTAGAGTTAAAGCTGCTGACAGGAAAGTGGCTATTTTAAGTCCTGGTGAATAATGTCACACATACATCGTGTGTGAACAGTGGGGACCCCTTGTTCAACAAACAAGCGGTGTAATTATATGCTTGCGTGGTGCTGCAGGTGGAATGTGCTAGCGATAGTCAAGCCCTTGTTGTCCTAAGGACTGGAAGCAGCCAACAGACATGAGCTCACCATCACTACAATGAGAGGCGTGGCCAATCTGGTGACTGCTGCAGACCTGGTGTTGCTGTGGAGACAGAACACACACACACAGACACTTGCGAATACACATCAGATTGGCTCAAAAAGACACCAGTGGGAAATTAAAATGTTAGCTCAAGGCAACAGGATTTGATTGGCCAATCACAGCTTCATCCTGGGTGTGTTAACTCTGCAAGTTTGCGTGTTTGGCGCAGGTCGCCGGCGTGCAGGTGCACTGCACATGCATCATCCAATTGTTAAGACGCTGTCAGCTGGTGTTGGAGAAATATTCACCACGCTTGTCTGGCATTCAGCAACATGGAGAGAAGAGCAATTACTGCCCTATCAAATCGTTCTGCAGCTCTGTTATGTGTGTGTGTGTGTGTGTTTAAGGGTGTTGACACTGCTTGTGTTTTCTGACTCTTGTTGAATACAAAATACATGAACGACCTGTTTCCCCGCATGCTCCAACTTAACCTGTGCTGACTTCTGCACAACAGACCCGAGGTCATTCTCACCAGTCACTCGCAACAGATTAAAACACTTTTTAAAAGTTGAAACCTGTAATTATGAGTGAGAAGCCAGAGGCAGCAACATGGAGGCAAAAAGTGAACCATTTTATTACATTAAAATGCTTCATACAAACGATGCATACACACTAGTTTCATATTGCTTCAGACATAAGTTTCTTTTTCTGTTTGATTTTCAGTTAAACAACTCTGTAACAAAATGTAAGTACAACATTTATGAAAATATAAATCTCTAAACAGGTAAGTCAGTCCTGACGATACAAAGAATACCATAGAAACATTCATTACCAGTATGTCAACTATGAGTTGCAAACATGTAAGTTATTAAAAGTCATTCAAGTTACTTAACATACAATAACACCGTTTTACTGGCTTCCATATGGACACATTCAAATATACTCTTAAACTGGCATTCCGATATATTTTGTATGAGGACTCTTTTATCAACTTTTTATTTCTTTATTTTTTTTTAGTAAAGATAGCACATTTTCTCTATCATAAACGTAATCACAGTCGAACACTTGAACAATTTGGTAACAATATAATTACAGTACAAGCCTCAAAAAAACAAATCAGACGGTCAACAAAAGGAAATAAACTAATTGGGACTTTGGCAATTACATGATAGAATGTCTTCTTTTCTCAATTTAGAAACTCTTAAGTTAATGGAAATTTTAAAGCTTGGTACTGCTACCTGGTCGGAAAATTTTCCGAGGGCCGTTTTTTCATCTGTTCAAAACTAGTAAACTTACTTGAAGATGAAATAGCCCTTGAACAGTTTATGTTGGAGTGAAGATGTTTTGTCAGTCATGTCTGGCAGATGGTTGGACTCATTAGAGCCTAAAAACCGCTGAACAGATATTTAAATCTGGATAACGGACATATTTTATAGAAGGCAAAATGCAATCTCAAAGATGTCTTTTAGATTGTCAGGAGAACCTTGATTACAGCCTGTTGTGATGTCTCCAGACTTGAATCCTGTGTCCGAAATTCCACACTGTGCAATTCGTGCTCACTATGTGTGCTATTTCTCAATGCAATTATATGTGGAAAAGCATTAGTGTGCATCTTTTTGGGCAGACCTGATATTGCATCTCATACTACCTTGCCGGCCAGAGGCAGATTAGTATAATAAACTTTCAGCAATGTGTCTGAACAAAGTGATGTTGCACAAATTAGGACTACAACTCCTTGCAAAGTGAAACATATATGCATTTATACTGATTTTATTTGACGTTATCATGCTTCAATAATGCATTGTGGCGGATTAAAGCCGGCCAGTGTTCAAAGCTTGCATGCTGCAATACTGCTCTAAAAACAATACCACCTTTGTATTCCACTAGCTTTGTACTATGTTGTTGGACTTGTTGAAAATTTCACATACTATGATTGAGTACAGAACATCATGTTCATATGAAATTTCGGACACAGCAAGTGTCTGCTAGATCTTTTGGAAAACTGTGAAAAATGATCAAAACTAACTCCAAATTTAAAGTAAATAGATAAAAGCACAAGTAGTATATTTGTCCTACTGTCCTAAATTCCCCCCTTTCGTATCCTTACATAATTTATCAATTTTTTCATTGTTTTACGAAGGGTTATAAATGACCACAGGTTTTGAAAAGATTTACAGACATGGTTTCATTAAAATAACCCAAACTCTGATGTATTCTCACAGATTTCCAAAGTCTGTTGTCAATAAAACATCATCTAAATTTTTTATTCAAACCAAGCAAATGTAGGGAAATGGTAGCATTTCAAGTGAGCCTGCAAAGGTAGCCGTTGTGTTTTTCTGCAGACTCTATACAGGTCTGTTAAGACACATCTAAATCACTTTCAACTATTTATACAATATTTCATTTGAATACATCTAAGAATTTCTCACAAACCACTCCTAAAGTGCTTCCACTTAATGACTAAACTTCTAAATATGCCCACACGGCCAAGTTATTTCAGCAAAACTCACTCTGTCCTTCTGTACTGGAACATTTTAACTACTTCCACTAAACCTAAAGCAACTACACTGGTTAAGGCGTGAATGTGTATGGTGCTATGCTACACTGTATGCTCAATAGTGGTGTTTCCCTTAAAACAAACCATCCCCAAACCGATGGAACTGCAGGTAAATTCACATCAAAATTGACGTAAACTGTTCCAAAAGAAATTCCTACAGCAATCATTACACAGCACAATGCCATCAATCAGTCCTGATGTTGACTCACTTTCAGCAATACAAGTATTATGCAATGTTGCGTATACTGTGTTTACAAAGTCCCTGCATTTTCATAAATCTTGTAATCTGCACATAAAGAACATCTTAAATCCCAGGCACTCACTTTGATTGCATTAAGCACAACATAACATTTTTAAGGAGTTGCACAAATTGCAGCAGCCAAAAGGAAATATGTACATTTTTTCATAGTTCTTCCTTTTTGTTTTTTCTTTACAGTACTGCCTGATATTAATACAAACATAAATATATTATTTCAAGAACAACATTATGGCTTAATGTGTACAATAGATATTAATTTAATGAATGTGGCTAAGAACACTGGAATGGCTTTGAAAATGTTTGACCCAGACATCTGAATAATAACTTTGTTCTTCAAATGCAAAAGGACACATAATGGTAAACTAATGTGATACAGAATTTACATTGTTTTTTTCTTTTGTAAAACAGTATTATTCTAACAGTCTTCATGTGTAAAACTAACATAAAGTATATCATAAGTCGGAAGTAAGTAATACTACATTTGAGTGCAGCGTTAAATTGGTCGGCCCATTAACTACCTACAGGGCTGACATCTGCAGCTGAATCACGTGGCTGTAAACAAGAATCAACTGCGACCCCAGAGATTCTAGACTTTTTTTCTCCTTTTTTCTTCTTTTTTTTTTTACTCGTCTCTACCATCCTGTCTCAACTCTGTTCACTACTCTCACTGCAGCAGTTCAGTCTTTTTTGTAGGCGTTGTAGACTCACCCTCTCCAGAGTCCGACACATTGATGGGGCTGTCCCTGGAGAAGACTTCAGTCGACTCCCTCCAGATGCAGTCGGCAACGGTCTTGAAGGAGTGGTTGCCACATTTGGGCCGCACTTTTTGAGAGGCATTGTTGACAATCTGTCGGCTGTTGGAGGTGGCAATCTTTATCTTAAGTGCAGCATCTACACGGTCCACAACTGTATATGTACCGATGCTGCCATCCTCAAAGCCAATGATGATGTTTAGTGCTCGCTGAGAGAGGGAAAGAAAGGTTGGGGTCTTGTAAAGTGAGCATGTTCCAATACTCTTACCATCAGCAAGGCGCATCACAATCAAGTTGGAGACTACACCGGCATCATCATCCTCATCACAGTTCCAAAAACAAACATACACAAGGTAACGTCCATCTCTTGATAGTTTCTGACGCCAAATTATGCCTGCAGCGTGAACAAGCCTGAGCTTCCCACTGTGAAGATCCAGAACATTAATATTTTCATCGCCTTTGGAGACTATTCCTAGTTTCCCATTGGGTGAGATCTGAAAGTCCTCTAGGTTTTTGAGGAAGTTGGTTGGCAGCTGGACTCGCCTGCAGACTGACTCATCTGCCACGCTCCAAATGAAGACGGTTTCTGTGGACGTGATGAAGACCACACAGTCAGGACAGTCAGGTATGAGCTTGAAATTGACAATGGTAATGCCATCATCACAGACAAACTTCTTTGACACACTCCCGGACCACAGGCTGACCGCGAGGAGCTTGTTCTTAGATGTTCCCACAAGGAAAGTGTTAGCTGTGGTAATCACGGTATTCTGTAGAGTGACTAAGATGTTGCAGACCTTGTGCCCAGTAGCAAGCCTCCAGACTCTGGAAGCATTCTGCTCGCAGAGGGACACCACAAACTGGTCGTTGTGGGTCATTAGCAGCTGTGATATTCTCTGTCCATTGATGCGAAATATGTTTTCTCCAGTATTGGTTTGCCAGATATACTGACTGGACTTGTCATCTGAAGTCACCATGAGATCCCCTGAGGTGGTTAGGACACAGTTCTCCACTATGCCCTCATGTTTGAAGACCATCTCAATAAAGCCAGTGCTGAAGTTCCACTTGTGGACAGCTTCAGAGCCATCCATGGTAAACACAAAGTCCTCTCGTCCAGACAGCTGCAAAGTCTGGATCTTCTTGCCTGTTTTGTCGATGTTAGACATGGCGGTGATGATATCAATGTCCCAGACAGACAGGACTCCGCTGCTGGTAACAGAAAGCAGTAGGTTGTGGTGGATGGATTTGATGAGTTTAACGATTGCCCCTGAGATCTCAATCAAGCTAGCCATGCACTGTCCACTGTCCCTCCTCCACACAAAGATGGAGGAGGTATTCTCCATGGAGGCCACAATGCTCTGTCCATTCTTGGAAAGAACAGCAGCAACAAAGCGTTCAGTACGTTTGGCTTTGAACTTCTCTACCATTTTCCATACTTTTGTGTCAAGGACCTCAATACTTCTGGCCTTGCAAATCAGTATGGAACGCTGGTCTTCAGATAACTCAATGCCTACCACTTCACTCTCATCTCCTCTACAATCATAATCTTCCATCAGCTTGGGGTTTGTTACCTCTTTGGTGTTCCATACTGACAGGCTGCCTTCATTATCGATCATCACCATTTGGTTAAAGGTATCCAGTACAAGAATGGACTTGACAAACCCCCCGGAAAACTCAGATGTCATAGTGGCCAACTTGTCTCCATTTCCCAAATGGAAGATGGATGTGGTGTTGAGGTACTGGCCACAGAAGGCATACATTCCATCTGGTGAGCACTGAACACAGGTCACTTCATACCAGCAATGGAACTGGTAGAGAGGCCAGCCATAGAGGAGGTCAATGACATTGACATCTTTGCTAGCTTCAAGCCAAGCTAAAGCATGGTGGGTTGACAAAGTAAAACCATTGATGAAAGCAAGTCCACCGGTGACGCCACTGTGCTTTGACCCCTTAATTTCAACCTCAGATAAAAGGCAGGACTTGTGATTATCATAAATCAGCAGGGTGTTTTTGGTTGTGGCCACAACCAGATACTTCTCATCAGAGGTTAGCCTGATTCCCAGCACAACTGATCTGGCTGTGTCAATCTGTCGCAGAAGCTGCCTGCTCTCTACATCCCAGGTGCTGACTGACCCATCTTCTAATGCTACAAGAACTATGTTTGGGGCTAGAGTCGGCAGGATCTCCACAATCTGCATGTAGCTGGAACACAAGGGAAGCCTCTCTGGACTGTAGGTGACGTCCATAGAGGAATGAAGAGGCATGATAGAGCAGTATTTCGGGCCATCTTTGTCACACTCCAGGAGGAGATGTCTGAGCTTAGGTAGGGAGGTGACAACTGGAAGAAGCCTTTGCTGCAGTTCTGCAGACAGCGATGCAGGGTTTTTTAGAACTTTTACTTTGACACTACGGAGTGTTATGGCCAGGAACTTCAGCTCTTTTTCTTGGGTGTAGCTGTACGCTAGGTCAATGTCTGTTAAAGCTTTTTCAAATTGGCCGATCTTGATCATTGTGTAGAGCCAACTGAAGTTCATAATGACACCAAACATGAGGTCATCTGTTCGCCCACTCCTTGTAAGGTGGTACACCAGTTCTGTCATCTTTCTGTGATTGACAAAGAAAATGTCAGGCTCCAAAAGGTTGCACTGGAACACCCAAGGTTGTTCAGGGGTCTGTCTGTCATAGGAGTATTTATCAGAGGATGTTTTTTCATGTGACTGTTGATTGTGAGGGTTTTTATGGTGAGAAATGTTCAAGGAAGTAAAATGGTTGTTATCGTAGGTAAAGATCTTCTTCCTCCCACCTGACCATGCCCCTAGAAAGTACTCAGCCAAGAGGCTGTGCATTTGATGCACATCTTCTTCATTGCTAAGGTATAGCTTTTGGGCGATGAGATGCAAGTGCCTGTTGGCCCAGACGAGCAAGGTGATGTTCCGTACCTGCCGTTCCACCAGATAGCCCTCCAGTTCCTCCCTGAGCTTTGCAACTAAGTCATATGAGATCCTCAGGGGATTTTTGAGGTATGTTGCCACAATGACATCACCAAGAACTATGTTGTCAAGGGACAGGATATCTTCCAACTCAACCTCCGTTAACCCAGCCTTGGCCATGGTGATATACCCTAATGCTCTAAAGACAAATCGCTGGCCCAATTTGTTTTCTACAGAGTAAAATAGTTGTTCTATGCTCTCATGGACTGTGGAGCAGAGGGACTTATCGTCCACATCTTTGTGAGACCTCCAGTGAACTACTTCTCTGTAGATGAGGTTGACAAACATTGGCAATGTACACTTGGCAAGCGCCTCATTGACATAGATCTGTTGGCCTGAGGTTACCTTTCTCTTCACCCCAAGCAGCTGCTGTTTTAACGTTTGGCTGCAGACTTTTCGGTCTCTCTGGATTAGCTCCACATAATATCCCTCATCATGGATGAGGTGGCGGAGCTTCTGTAAGATACCATGTTTATTGGGCAGCGTAGATACAACGATACGGACTGTGCGAGGCAGGTGTATGGGGAGCCACCAGAGCGTGCGAGCTTCATCTGCATCCGAGAGTTGCTCCAGAGCATCCAGGACGATGACCAAGGGCCTGTGGAACGAGGATTCTCCTAAGAGGTTTATCAAGAGCTCCCTCATCTCCTCGATCTTATTAGGCAAAAAGTGAATCAGGCAGCGGTAGTTTATTGCGATTTGTTCGCAGATACTCTGGAGGAGTGTTTTTAGGTCTGTGGAGGGTTGGCTAGAACCAATATACCTAACAATGAGCACTGGGTCTGTTTCAGGGCCCATTTCATTCTGCAGCCATGTGTAGGCCTGAAAACAAACAGAAAAAAACAGGACTGAGACATGATTGCTACAAAACATGGAGCACATTCATTTAGCAAGTCTCTTTAAATCCACATGTGATTAACATGAAAGATAGGGACACAACATTGAAAGATCGTAACACAATCTAACTAGAGCCATGCGTGCAGGGGCTGCTGACAGGCCCACAGCCTTTACTCTGAAGCTGCTGAGCATCCTGACCCCCCTATCGCTCCTCCTCCTATGACCATACCCCTTAAAATTAATAATTGTGAAATGGACTTTTGCATTGCTGCATGGATCACTCTAAACCTGAAAATATATTCCAAGTCCTGGTGTTGCGTCACTTAATATTATGTACTTTACTCTACATAGTATGCAGTGTTATTTTAGGATGTTGAGTTGTTCTCACATAATCTTGTTATTTATATGACAATGACAATAAAACCATTGACTTGAATTTAATGGAATGTTCTACAGATGGAGAACATTTGATTGTTTTAAGGTAAAAACTAAGGTCTGGTCTATGAACCACAATCAAAGTAGAATAATCAAACTCTACAACAAAAGTAGAGTAAATAACTGTTATTGAAATGATAAAAGACCAGACTTATTACTACAGCAAGGAGCAAAAGTTTAATATATTCATTTGTTTTATAAATATGTGTTTAACATCCAATTTGAAACCTTGACTAAACATAAAAAACTAAGCATTCTTATATCCATACTATCATAATAAACAGATTTTAATTATTTATTTTCACTATAATGAGAGCATAATAAGAGTATTTCATGAATAAGAGCTACTCTAATATTGGGGTCTTTGGGATCTCATAACTCCATTCATGAATTCATTAAGTGGCCCAGCTGAGACTTCGGAAAGCATCATAATGTTTTCTGACACTTTTAGGGCAACACTGATGGCTCCCACTCCCATTTTATCTACGAGTGTTTGAGAAAGGGGGGGATAAGAAAAATGAGGGCGTTCATGTTTGAAACATGTTTAACTAGTCCACATTGAGACAGAACCCATTTATTTTGGAAATAACTACACCAAAAAACACAAAAAGAAGAAGATGGTGGTGAATTTAGCTAAAAAGGAGACTTATGTGTGGGATGATGACAGGGTAGAACTTCTGCTTTGGGTTATGTTTGAATGAACAAGCACAAACACAACATTGTAATCTGTCATTGTTGCAGTTGCAGTATATGATTAAGTAATAGGTACAGTAGGGCTATTGGTTAATTGGTTCAGGAAACACGCATATGGATTGTTTAGTACAGAAACAAAAAAGTGGCATTTTCAGATTTATGTACTGTGGAAAAAATTTGTTTTTGGGCTCTAAATACATATGCTCCCCCTACTCATTAATTCTACAGGTGTTCCCTTGTTTAAAGTCACTTAATTGTTTAGTTGGATCTTTCCTCATTTACGTTTGAGCTCTGTCATATCTATTTATTTTGGGTTTATTTCTAAAATGGAGACTGCATTTGCCACATCAGCCTGACTCCTGCCCATGTGCTTGTTCTTGGAGCTGCTTCAACTTTACATTTTGTCACTATAACTTTAAAAAATCTAATTCCTGTACTGATCAACTGCTGCATTTACTCTTACTTTGCTGTTGTGAATAACTTGGTTGTTGATATAAAAGGTTGTTTTATGGCCTGTAATACCTTTTGGAATACAACACTGCACCAAGGCCAAAGCCGTCTAGTTGACCACAGTGAGCTAAGAAAATATTTATGTGTCTTCTCTCTCCACTTCAGATCATATTTGTGATACATTTTTAAAGTGTGTGGATTCAGTTTCACCGTAAAAGTTTTAAAACTTATTCTCCTTTTTTTCTGACTCAATAATAATTCATAAATCAGATATACAGTACGCAGTTCTTGCAGCCTTCTGCAAGACTTTTATTCGATTTTTTATCCACATAAACCACGACAAAGAGTGATTTTTCTTTGAGCTTAATATTTTTATGTTTTCTTTATCTTACACAGTACTGTGCAAAAGTCCTAATTCATTTCTTATATTTTGCTCCCACAGAGGGAGACTTTCTTGTAGTATTTTAAAGTGACCTTGAGTAATATTTCTGTAGGTTTTCTGAAGGTCTGAACATATTTTCTTTCAGCGTTTGTTTTTCATTTATTTTCCATCTAGTCCTTGGACCTGACCATTTTCAGAGGAATGTGTTTGCTGGTTTGTTAAACTGATTTAGAGTGGCCTATGAATGATTCAAGCTCGTATAATTTGTGTTTTATGAATCACCTCTGATAGAAGCACATTATTCTACCCAAAGTCTTTAGTTATAGCCGCAAAACAAAAACAAACTAAACTAAATAGAACACAGTTTGACATGGAATAGTATTTCATACCTACAAGATGATTACAGTTAAACCATTTGCTGAAAGCTTGGCATATCTCAGCACAATATGTTGTTTTTAAACAATTTTATAAAACTGAGCATGCAGACAGTCAGAAATGGTTATCATTGAAGTTTGGCTGTCAGGAAGCTATTGCATAAGACAGGAAGCAGGAGGTAAAGGCAGAGAGATGCCAGACTGAAAATAAGTGGCAATTGGTCAAACATTGTTGAAACATTGTGGGTTCACCTTGATAGACAGCATACTAACTTGACAGAATTATACAAACTCTGTTTTTGTTTCATATACTGTGTTTTCATTAATATTTTCAGCCACTCTCTATACTGCTTAATCCAATTCAGGGTCTTAGGGAAGCAGGAGACTATTTCAGCAATTACCAGGCGAGAGGCTGGGTACATCCTAGACACGTTTCCAGATTATTGCAGGGCCAACACAGAGAGAAAAACAGCCATCCATGCTTGTAATCATTCATAGCAAGAATTTAGAATCTAATATGGATGTGTCTGGACTGTGGGAGGAAGTGGGAGTACCTGGAGAGAACCCATGCATACACAGGGAACATGCATACTTCAAACAGAATGGCCCCTATACAAACATCCTGTTATCACTGATTAACAAAGATCCATCCGTCTGTTTGGCACTCCTTTGAAAGAGAGGCTTTGGTGTATCTGTGTCATGATCCAGTTACAGAGAATCCACAGGTCAGGTCAGGTGGAGATAAAAAGTCAGTCCCCCTTATGGTCTGAGTTGAAAAGTGAAGCCAGATGCTAAAAAAAGAAGCAAATCTCAGTGATCCCAGATCACCTTTGTCTTTATTCAGCACCTTGTGTAAAATGTCTTTCATCATTCAAACACTGAATCAACAGCTGGGTTCAAACCATCATCCTCTGCTTTAGTGCTTTAGTGGTGTGTTGGTTAGCGCTGTTACTTTACAGCAAGCAGGCTTATTGGTTTGAACTGTGGTTCGGGTCTTTGTAGATTTTTCATGCTTTCCCTGTGTGTGTGACTGTTTTCTCCAGGTGCTCTGGCTTCCTCCCACATTCGAAAATCCCACCTATTAGGTGAGTTGGTGATTCTAAATGAAGCCTTGTGGTGCGAAAGCGAGTGGTTGTTTGTTTTGCTGGTCTCTGTGATAAACTGGTGCACCCTCCTATGCCTACACAATCCTATATTTGATTAAGTCAGGATATAAAATGAATGGAATTTTTGTTGAATCTTATGAGTACTAAATGTTAGGTTGTGAGCTGTAGTAAAAGACTTAAAATAATGTGTATTCTTAACACTCATACACTGGGCCACTAACATCTAAAATGTAGTATTACTTATGAGTATCATCCTGTGTGCTTCCACCTGGTGTCAAAAACATGAATATGTTTGTCAGTGTTATGATTTTTATAGTCTCAAGCTATAAACCTTTGAGTCAACAAACCTGTACAAAATGTAAGTTTCATTTCTAAACATTTTATTTTAAAATGAGTCCCCTGGTAACATTTAACAGTGAAGTTTAGTATTTAGAATCATTTACTTATTTATTGCTGTTATGGACTGTTATGCGTAAAATAAATGTATGCATTACAATGACATGTTGTACAAAGCTTGAACATGAAGGCAGCCAGATGACACACTTGTGCATGAACATAAACCAACACAAACACACACATGGTTGGAGAATAAAAATGGAAGTATGTTTTACAGAAAACACAGGAAACTTTTCAGACACAAAACGTTGTAAAATGCAAAGCAGCGAAGGTATTGTGCAGATGTGCAGATGGAGAATTGTGTCCGCACTCGCTCAGCTTCAGAGGAAATCAAAGGCATGCATGGCGATGAAGTGAATCTTGGCAGACACACAGATGGTCAAGCAAGTGTTTGATAAGGGGGGATGAACAGTTGCATGCCTTCTCATGCTGGACACATGCTGAGATCATGCCGACAAACTCCAGCGTGAACACATTGTGAGAGACGTACAGAATGAGCGATGAGGATGAGATAAAAGGAGAAGGAATAAATATTTTCTCACCTGTTTGGCTACCTCGGACAGCAGTAGAGTCTTTCCAGTGCAGGGTCCTCCATACACCACTAGAGGGCTCATCCTGCTCCCCTTTGATGGCATGAGATACTCCTGCACGTAATCCAGTGACTCGGTCTTGTATTCATAGAGTGCTGCGAAGGTCTTACAAAGGGATAACTGCTGCACGATCTCATCGTACAGCGGATCGGTTTCTGTCTCAAAGTTCTGCTGGACGGTAGCCTGGATGATGTCCACCATATCCTCATAGAACTGCTTACACAGACCTTCCACGTAGTGACTCTCCACTTCTTGGGAGTAACCCAACTTCATGTCGCAGTGTGTGACAGAAGAGTAGACACGGAGGTTGGAAGCGGCCACCACCGTGGGGATAAATTCATCTCGTACCTTCAGAAGACGTTCATAGGCTTCCTGGTTGCGCATGATGCGATCGGCGCTGACCACAATGTCCATGTAGCGGGCCATATCCGGGAGTTTGGCGAAGCGGTCGAAGTTGGAGATCTTGCGAATGTAGCAGACACATTTCCTGAGAAAGGCAGGTGTTTGTTTCCCAAGGGCAAAATCTAATTCATCCTCCAAGGCTGAAATAAGGTGGAAAAAAGGAAAATTTGTTACTTACTTAGATAAAAAAAACGGACAAGTGTTGGATTTAGGTTTATTTCAGAGGAATGGTCCAACAAGTTTTCGAAGCTTTTAGCCTCCAATTAGACGGATTTCTCCTGAGCCTTATTTAAAAGAAGCCAAGATACTGTAATAAAATCACATAAGCCAGAATCATAGACTGAAATTCTGCCAGTTAATTAAGCAAAGAGACAAAGAATGAAAGGAAAAGTCCAGGATATGGAACAAATTCCTCTAAGTCATACAACCCAATACTGTTTATAGTCTTGCTTGCAACGTTAAAGTGCATGAAAAAATGACATTTTCCCTTTTCATTACCATTAATTTATAGAATTATTGGTATTACTCTACACCAGTCTTTATTCAGAGCTGTGCCTGGCTTATTGAACTAAAACCTGTCATCAGATCCCAACAGCTTACTGCTTAGAGCGGGTCTCAAAATTACAGCTTGAGAAATGAAAAGATGTCTTGAAAGATTAGTTTAGTGCTGTCCAAATAATTCAGTAATAACTGGAGGGTTCCCAAATGAAAGGTCTTATATAGAGAGAATGTGATCTGGTGCACATTAAATCCTCTTCACAGTTTGAAATTGAAGAGTGGGAAAAATAGTCTTTTTGTACCCTGACTACACTAGCAGTCTACAGCAGTCTAAACTGGGCAAATTAAGAATACCTGTTTCGGGTGTCTGATCCCAGGAGGGGAGGATATACAGGATACTGTATATTAACTATCAATGATTTCACATCTGCTAGTTGTTAGCAGCATTATTTACACAGTTTCCAGTGATGTGTTGATGGCGGCAGACTTTACACAGTATTGGTTTTACTTGATTTAACGTCAGCTTTCGATACTGCAGATCAAAGTATATTTACTGATCGCCTTGAGTCAGAGATGAAGTTTTCTGGAAGATTCCTCCAATGGTTTTCCTCATATATAAAAGGAAGAACTTTTCATGCTGCTGTCAACAATGTAATGTCCATGGTTACCAACCTGTGTTGAGGAGTTGCTCATGGTTCTGTTCTTGGGCCTATTTTGTTTTTGTTTTGGTCAGCTGATTATGGGTTTTACAAAATGTATCTACCATTTTTATGTTGATGACATTCAGTTGCATGCAACCATATTGCAAAGTTATTTCTGAACAATGTTCCTCAATGCAAAATTGTGAACACTTAGGATACTTAATAGCTTTCAGTAAGCACGTAATATATTATGAGTCGAAAAATCCGGAGACATCTCTGTAAATCAACCAAAGATAGTTGCATGTCCCTGTTGCGCCCCTCAGTCATCCCTGTATTAAAAACAGACATGACTCAGGTCATTGTGCCATCTTCAAATACAGGTTTTAACTCAGTCATGCAAAGACATGATGAGACAAAGTGAACAATTGTTCTGTAGTCAGACAAATTCAAATATGAACGCTGCATCCCTGAGACTAAAGAAGAGAGGCAGCATCATGCTTGTTATTACCACCACTCAGTTTAAAAACCTGATCTCTGAGGGTATAAATGTTTAGCAGTGCCACTGGACAAACTGCAAATTTGCATGACATCATAAATACTGAAACTCTAGGTACAGATTTTAGAACAGCATATGTTCTCTTCCAGAAGATCTCTTTTCAGGAAATGCCTTGCACATTTCAGCAGTACAATGCTGAACAACAAACTGCATCTATCAGCATGGCTTTGTAGTAGAAGAGTCTGACAGCTGAAATGACATTCATGCACTCCAGTACGTTCATGAACTGAAAACATTTGGTGCCTCATGAACCACAACATAAAAAAAAAGGAAGGACCAGGATTGTTGAACAACTGGAAGCCTATCCCAGATGCTTGCAACATTGTTCTTAGGAGAGGGGGTGCTACACCCACTTCTGTGTGAGGTGTTGCTGCCACCAAATTCAAGATGTTTAACCGTGAGTCAAATATTGGTTTATAAGATTTACAAATCATTACATCTGCTTCTTTTTACATTTAGCACAGTGTCCCAGCTTTTTAATACAAGATAATTGTAGTATAGTAAGTTGAGCATGTTTTGTTGCACACTACTGATCTAAGCAACAAACATGATGAGTCTCATTAGTTGGATTGTTAACTAAAGGTTTTACCCCCAAGTAGCAGAACGGGCAAGTGGAGGTTTATTTACTGAATGTGCTATTCAGGTCTGCCTGATTCATCGATCTCAATGAGTACTGTGCAGGTTAGTATCAATGGAGCCACTCTTAGCTATGATATATAAGTAGTTGTAATTATGCAGCATATTGATACATAGCGCTATCCATGGTGCTGAATTAGCAACCAGATTTGTGATTGTGCTGTTTTCTTTCTTTACAGGCTTCAGTCAGTTTTATCTTGGATCAACTGCACAATATTCTCCTAAAAACATACAGTAAATACCCAATGCTGTACTTCATTGTCACTGTTATTTGATCGAATGTGACAAGCAGAAATGTGTGGATGCAGAAATGTCAGAAAAACAAGGACACCTAATGCTACTTGAAGTATTCCTTCCACTAATACTTATAGATATCTGAAAACAGACCCAGACATATCTCCTAAACAGCCAGGTATTTCATGGGAGATAAACTGTATTAATAGAATTAGGAAAGAAGTTTATGTAACATGACAGTGGAGCAGGTAATGTGACAAAATTAACCTGTTTTGACGACATGTTCAGCTGCTGTAACATCATTAGATTTTTGGTTCATAATATCAATATTATATCATGTTTAGATATTGATAGTAAAAGGAAAGCTTGCTGTTAGCTTTCAAGCATTTAAATAGCAACTATAATGGTAAAAAGCTACACCTGTGTAATGGTCCTGATATGTAAAAGTGATTGAGGATCAGTTTGGATCTCTTTAGGATCACACCTGGATGTGGAAACCATTCACCCACCGATTCAAATTAGGTGCAGCAACATAACAGAAGCCTGGTCAGAATTTATACAGCTTGGAGCACTTTGAAATAATAAACACTACAACTTCTATGTAAAAATATACACAACCATCCCCAAAAACAATACACAAAAGCTTAAAGTTAAATTTAAGTACCCATTACCAGTTCTATGAAAAAAAGCATGTTTTCAGCTTGTTCAGGACATGCAGCAAAGATAAATGACCAAAAGTTAAGGCTACTTTGTAACTGATCAATCACTGTCATCATTCAGCGTGATCCTGATAAACCCTGACAGCACCTCATTTCTTCTCATCTCTTTACTTTCAAGATGAAAGTCTGAACAACAGCCTCAAACTTAAAAAAATATGGCCTTTGCAGTGAGCTGTTAGGCAAAATGAATAATCATTCAGCATATAAATGACAATGCAGCCTGATTCTCGGAGCAACTATCAGTTTTTATGATGGATTGCACTGCAAATGATTTTCCTGAATAAAAAATTTAGACTATAAAATGTTGCTTGATACATGACAAGCAGCGGGTTATTATTTCTCAAAGCCCAATTTGTTGTATTCTAAGACTTATGACATTCAGTTTATCTTCATAGATGATGCCAAAACATTATGTTTTATTTAAAATAGTTCATGACAGAAATAAAAAACATCAAAGAAACGGGAAACCAAAAGGACAGAGAAGTTCGGTACCACAGATGGTGAGACATGCTCCCTATTGAAAAGAAGCTACAAGAAAAAGATTATAAAGGAAGAAAAGGTAGACCCTAAACTAACCAGAGCAGAGGAATTTCTTGGCCTGAGCACTCATCATGGTTCCCCTCTCTTGAAGCTGCAGCACCGCCGTTCGGAAGATCCTCTTGATCTCCTCCGACACATTCCTCCAGGCCTCGTCATTCTTGGTCTTTGCTGCACTGCTTGACTCCATCTAAGCCGGACAGGGGCCAGAAAGAGGGCAGACTTTACACTCATCGTGCAGTGAGGGAACGCTGTCATTCTCCCAGGAGTGTGGGGCATATTCACGTCTCATTCAAGTCTATGTGCAATCTTATGGCTTTGATGGATTCATGAGAGAACGATCTCTCAATATGAATCTTTCTAAATCTGCTCTTTTTATTACTTAGGTGAAACTCAAGGCAACACTTTAATGGAGCTTTGAAGAGAATCTGTAAGATGCTCAATTATCAGCATAGATTTAAACTCTAGACTTTGAAGATCAAGAGTTTTCTTTGAAATTGTGTGTTGTGCTTTCCTAATTGGGTAATTTTGCAAGTAAACTAAGAAAAAACATAAAAGGATACAAAAAAAGAAGTTCAAAAACCAAAACTGGACTCTAAAACTCAAAGCAGAGATGTTTTTCTGCATCACATCTAAAGTTTGTTTATCAGACAACTTTCAGCTACCGATTTGTAGAATAATGTTTTGAGGGACTTTGAGTATAAACCATTTTCAGATTGTATATCTGGATCCCTAACTTTCTCTCCCTGAGAGACCCAGTCTGCTCTGAATGGTTAACTGGTTTTCTGAAACGGTAGCGTAAAGGTGTGGACTGTAAATAAGTTCGGCATTAGAACAAGAGGCAGATGTAGCTGGAATAAAAGGGGGCTGAAAAGCTATTTTTGACAAGTGATCAGACAGAAATGCACTGAGGTTTCATTGAGCAGCACACTGATCTACATCTATTGTAGCATAGAACCCACAAATGTAAAACAAAACTGGCAAGAGCATTCAGAAATATTGACAATGTTTCAGGTTTTACTTTAATATCAATACTATAAGCTATAAAACCTACTTTTATGATTGAGTTATCTCATGATTGAGTCAACAATAATTTATAAATGATGAAAATATTTATGACAATCCTGACTGCCAATCAAAGTTCTGCTCCCTGTGTTGAATCTAGTCTGGGATTACAGATAACTATGTGCGAAAGGATGACTACCGTACCTTTGGTGACATTGCAGACCTTTAACATGCAAAGAGTTAGCCCTGAGAAAGTACTAGATGATCTATTTAAAGTCTCAGTTCCATGTTGTCTGTCTACTGTGACATTACTGGCTGTTACATAAGTGCAGGCCAAGTTGGACTTACTGAGTTCTGGTAGTTCTTAAGCATTTGGGCTTTGGGTTTGAGGTAGTATGCGGGTGGCACCGAGTTTTCATCCCTGCAGTACCACTCCTCCAAGATGTGGGTGTCCAACCCCGCCTCTATGGCTGCATCCAAGATCATCTCAAACTCTGCCGACTCCACCTCCCCGGGCACTCGGATGCTGCCGTATTTCTCTCCCACCAGGCCCTGAAGATGGATGGAGGGGAAGAAAGATCAAGGGCACTGATTGTGAGAATGAGAGACAAGAAGTATGACTCATCGTAAACCTTCAAAACCATTTTAGAGCTCTATTTTGTGGGTCATTGGTGTTAGGGTAGAGTCAATGATGCACGCAGCATGACTTATTTCAGGCAATTTCAGAGCCACAGGCTCCACTGTGGAGTGCTTGGGAATCGGGAATGGAGTTGCAAACTGGAACCCCCTCTCTGTGTATGCTGGTGCACACCGACATCTTGATCTTGGATGGAAACCGCTTTACACCACAACCCCGCCTCTACATTTTCCAGTTTAAAGCAGGAAAAGCTGCACCTCTCTTTCCATTTATTGCGGGTTTTTGGTGCAAGTGTTACATGTAACATATGTAAGAGGAAAGCCTGCGATTCATCTCAGGATTCCTCACATAAATAACACAACATACGGGTGTGTAAAACACCAGGTTCACACACTGGTTGGTTCTAGAAATATGGAGGGCAAAATGAAACCTGCTGGAATTTACAGAATCAACTGTAATCTAAAACATGTGAGACACAAAGTGTGGGAGTTTATGAAAGGTGGAATCTCTGTACTTTAAACCCATAATAGACCAAAATTGAAATTTTGGCTACTTGTATTTAAAAGTCTGGTCACCTCCACTCAAAGTTTCTGTTAACACAAAAAGGAAGGAAAGGAAAACATCATCTGATTTCCTTTTATAATGACTTTTCCTACCATAGTTCCTGGTTTCAACATTATAAAAGTAAAAGAAATAGATAGTACATTGCTTAAAGCTTGTTCTGAGCCTGCTTGTTACCCTTTTTTAAATCAATCCAGGTGTTGTGTAAAAGCCTTCAGCTTGTTAACATGAGGTCCTACTGTAAATTCTGAGTTGTGTACACACCATCTTCTCTTTAGCCTCACGTTTTTTCACATTTCTGATATTTGAACCAATTTCATTTCTCCATAATAAACAGTCCAAAGCAAAATTTGTCTTCGTGTTCAGCAGTCAATGAAGGGATCTTATACCAGAAACTCTCCTCCCTTTCCTCTTCAGACATATCATTGCATCCAGAACATTTTAACTTGATGGGCCCACTTGTTTTCAAACTGCATCAGTTTTACTTTTATGTTCATTTGCAAACTTCTTGATGATTTTTTGGTGAAAATAAAGGAACAGGATCATGAACTGAGGGACTGGCTGCATTAAAACGCGTCGCAAATCCTGTCGAGCTCTCTGTAGGTGGGCATCTCAGCCTGTCTTACATGAAGATGGTGGGCAACTTTCAAAAGAGTAAGATGAGCAGTGAGGGAAACATTTGTGTTTGAATAAAAGACTGAGGAAAGGAGAGCCTGGACCAGGCTTGGTTTCATAGCTGAACCATAGTCACCTTTCAGTCCCTAGCAGATGATTACATGAGCTCATGGCTGCTGAGGGATGGAGTAAAAAACGAAGAGTCAAAGTATCTAGAAGCTGACATCTCCATCACCTGACTACAACTGTATCAGAAATAATGGAGAATAGTTGGACGCTCAGATATTTGTTGAAAAATGTTGATTAAAACAGCGCCCATCAGTTACATTTATAATAGTTTGCTGGCAAAATGAGAAAAATCTGCTTTTAATTAAGCCTGTGCAAGGGTAGGGTCTATCATGTACAGGCAGGGATGTTTAAGCTGATCACACTTTAAGATGCAAGAATGAAAAACAAAAACAAAAACTTCTTCCTTAAACAACTCTGCTTGTTCCACCTTTGATGTTTACATAGCCCGGCATCATTCAGATAAATGAAGTGTTACTCTGGGAGGAGAAAAATGAGACTTTCTCTCTGTGTTTTGGTAAACACAACAGATTCGCTCTGCTGCTACATGGCACACGATGAAATGACACACTGTTATGTAAAAATGCATAAACTTGGCCAAATTTCCTAATTCTCTAAAGTCAGTGGTATTAAAAAAAAAAGCAGATTTGCCTTTTATACAGAACAGATGGGACTGTTTTTAAAGAAAAGAAAAAGAAGGCATTAGAGGGTTGTATGTGGATTCGTAGGAAGACTGAAATCTGATTTACGGGGGCTTCTGTGCTTTAAGTTAAGGCTATTATCGGCACAATTGCAACCTTTATCGCCTCGTTTTACACACCGAGCCAACGTAACAACCCTCCCCTGCAGTTTTTATATGCAGAAACAATACTCGGCACAGAAGCAACATAATTAGGCATCATCAAATCGACTCTTCTATCCCTCTCCATGCCGTCTCTCCTGTCAGCTCCAGCCATTCTTCCCAGTCTATGTCTATGTCCCTGAGTGGCAGAAAAATCTATATTACTGGAAATAATCAGATGCCATTTTCTGGTATCGTGTTGGATGTTCTCTATCAGTCGTATTTGAGGGCAAAAAAAAGAAAAAAAAAAGCTCCTCCATGACATGACCAGCTGATCTTCACTCCATGTGTCATAGCTCACACAAACCTACAGCATCGCCTCCAGGAGGAGACGCAGAGCGTGCGAGGGACAAACCCAATGACTGTGAGCTTAGATGAGCAGGAAAAACGGCAAAATGCTCTCGGCAATGACGGTTCAAAGCCGCTTTGTGTCGGAGTCCTCCTTCCCTTGGCAATCACAGTGGGAACAGATGCAGAGAACAAGCGGAGTCAGATGATGGCATGTGGCATGGTCTGTAGGGTGGCTTACTCTAAAAAACCCATAAACGCCTTTCGTAGATTTTCATTAGCATTCATACATTTTTATGTCCTTTTCCCATCACATGATGAAGGAAATTAATGCATAGAAGATTGTGTGTTTTGGAGAAAAAAACAGTCACATGTGAGATTTGTGACTATTCATGTGATCTAAATTGAATAGTTTCATGGTATAGAGAGTCCTGCTCCAATTGAAAAGATAAGAACCAAAATAGGACACACGCTACAGAACCAGACAAGATAATGCCAGTCTGAACCCTCCTGTGCCTTGAATAGTCAAGTGTATACAGAGGAGCAGAGGCCTAACTAGAAAAAAATGCAAATTTCAGAGCTAAACCCGAGCCAAGCACCTTAAAGAGACAGACGCAATATAAGCAAATGAGGAGAGAAGGTTGGGATTCCCCCTGTGTGCAGCTCCCTGAGCGCTCTATCTGCCTAATAAAGAGTGTAAAAGGTAAGTAGGGCAGGCTGCTTGCTAACTTCAGGAGCGCCTGACAGAAGAGGTCACATCTAGACTCAAGCCAAAAATGGTTCGAGTAACAGACGGCTCTGATCTCCAACACTACAACGCTCAGTTTTGTACGTGAATCTAATAATGATGAACCTGAAATCTCCCTGGAATAAAGGTTTGCCACAAAGGTGTTGTGTTTTACCCTTTTCCTAATAAAAAATGTGGAAGTAATGGTTATGTAATTAGTCAAAGCGATGCATGTATTTATTTTCTGCTGGTCACAAGAGCAGGATTTTACATCCTGAAAGCTACCGATGCTGAAATAAATGTTTAGTCTGTGAAGCAGGTCACTGAATGACCCATACAAACACATTTTATATCAAATATCAGATGAGCAACTGTATTGATTTTGTATGAACTGTCAAAAGAACAATGCACATCCTGGTGAATATTTACAAAGCAACAAAAAAAAAAAACAAAAAAAAAAAAAACAACAAATAATTTGCCACAAAGGGGTTTTTAAAAAAAGCGGTCATAATA
>JAVQJG010182836.1:0-24654 GCA_036024015.1 Craterocephalus amniculus
CATAATATATATTCGCCTTTTATTTCTCAAAATGGTATTTATTTCAAAGTCTTATTTATATTTATTCAATTTTGAATATTTTGGGCCTCCATAGATGTCAACTATCCAGGCAAAAATAATAAACCTAAAGCCTAATATTTAGTTTTTAAAAAGAATTGAGGTCCAAAACACCCTGCAGTATAATGCTCTGCCTTCAAGTTGTCAGATAATGAAAAGATTAATGAAAACATTTCTCAGAAAAAGCTTTGACAACTACCTCATTTGGCTGATTAGTGTAAAGAAAAAAGAAGGACAAATTCTAGCTTTCATGACAGAATAATGACATCATATCTAATTGAAAAAAGTTCCTAAAATACTTTTTGTCCACTTTTTATTATTTTCTTTGAAGCAGCTTTCTACAACTCTAGTTCTATTTCATTCTCTGATTATATTGAAATATTTCCAA
This sequence comes from Craterocephalus amniculus, assembly GCA_036024015.1. NCBI lineage: Eukaryota > Metazoa > Chordata > Actinopteri > Atheriniformes > Atherinidae > Craterocephalus > Craterocephalus amniculus. Next base: position 446 of record JAVQJG010182836.1, read on the forward strand.
GGAAGAGACAAAGAACATATTTGAGTGTTTCCCTGCTTAAAGCGTCAGATAATTCCATTAGGAGATGATTGAAACTGAGGAACCCAGAATGAAGCATGGCTTCAGATGCTTTTTAATTGTTTGCGCTATTTCTGCATGCAGTGAAATTATTATATACTTAAAATCAAAATGGGATTTCTTTGTAATTTATTTTCTCTAAATTCCACCATTTACCATTTAAAAACTCATCTCAATGCTTTTACAGCCCACAGAGGCCCCCCTGCCTCCCAAGCCCCCCAGGAAGCGTCACCCAAGCTTTGACCTCCAGGCTCTCCTGGCACCCCGTCGAGGGACAGCCACCCCCAAATCTGCAGAGTCTCCAGTGGGCGGGGCGAGTCGGAACTCCCCTATGTCCTGGCTGGGGCGACGGGCGTTAGCTGACCCCGTCATCGCCACCGGCATGGCTGCAGCCATCCCTGGATGGGGCAGTGGAGGAGGGGTGTTGATCCGAGGAGTGGAGGTGAGCAGCAAGGAGGTTGTTGACCACACAGGGTCACCACGGCAACATGTCCTACTGGGGAGGACTGAGAGGGAGACTGGGACAGACAGGGCCGGCTCAACTGCACAGAGGTACGTTTTCATTTTTCTAGTTTTTCTTTTCTTTTTTTGTTTGTTTGTTTTTTTTTCGTTTTGGGCAATGTGGGAGTTTGCCTGTGAGGAAATAAGAATCTCAGCAGGCTTAAAGCTCCAACGCACAACCAATAAATTCAATTAGAACAGATGAGGCCGAGATGAAAGTGAAAAGTGATGCATCGTTTTGGGGAGCATTTAAGCACAACTGAAGTCTCTCAGAATGATTTTATCAGCATGCAGTCGGAGATTATTCTTTCTTTACCAGGTCTTTGATCCCTGCCCATTACTTACTGCTGGCTTCCCTCCCACTTTCCCAGCTTTTAGCATGTTTATATCCATTTTGCAAACTCTCCATCATTCCCTTCCTTTTCTATCCCTCCTGCAGTAAGCTGTATCTGCTGTGGTGTGCGATGCTGAGCTCAGAGAGGCAGTATGTGACTGTCCTGAAGGGAGTAGAAGAGACTTACCTCCCCTTACTGGAGCTGTCAGACACCCCGGCATCTATCAGAGGGAAGGCAGACACGCTCTTCCCCAACTGGGCCGGCCTCAGCGCCTTTCATTCACAGAGCCTGCTCCCTGCAATGGAGGGGGCTCTTGTTCAGAGCTTGTTGCAACAAGACTGCTTCAGCAAATATGTAAGTTCCATTATCTGAAGGAAAAGTCAATCATTTTCCAAACAGGGCTTTAGCTTCCTCCCCCAACTCATTACATCTCATAAGCCTACCCTTCTGCTATCCATTGGCTAAATAAGTGGAATATTGGTGGTCCTTTTCAGCTAATTTTGCCCTTTTATCCTGTTAAAGAGCAGAACAGGAACCTGTGATTTTCTTGTTAAATGAGATATACCTGATATTATTTTAATCTTTATAAGAAAAAAAACTTCTACACAGTATATTATGTGGTAAAAAGAGGAAGTGGGACTTACCCGTTTTAAGTCCATAAAAATGAATGACTCATTGATTGCGCATATGCACGAGTCCAGAACATTTTAGTTAGCGACAGCAGCTGATTTTTTCCTTTGGCGTGATGCTCTTTCTCTGCCAATGGTGTTAACTTCCGAAACTTTCAAATTCTCTAGAGGAGCGCTCTTACTGGCTGATCCGGAATCCGGAGTTTAAACCCCATTGGCAGAGAAAGGGCGTAACGCCAAAGCTAAAAATTAGCCACTTTCACTAACTTAAATGGCCTGGACTCGTACATATGCGCAATCAATGAGTCATTCGTTTTTATGGACTTACCTCTTTTACCACATAATATACCATGTAGAAACCATTTTTCTTAAAAAGTCTAAAATAATATCAGGTATAGCTACTTTAAATATAAGCAATCAGGAAAGGTATCTGAAAACTCCTCACCTTACTTACATTTTAAGAGATATTCCATCAAAAAAGAAACCTATTAGGAATATTTGGTTAGGCTCCTCCTGCTGTTTATATTACAGTATCACCTCTCTATATCTAGTTGTAAATCTGTTTGAGCTAGCTTACAGTAGATCAGTCTGATATAATTAGTGCACACTGTATTATTATTGTAATAATTGCAATTGGATCGTTGGAAATTTGGGGTAAATAATTTGAAAAAAGATAAGGAGCATCCATCAAAGAGAACTTCATTTGTGTTGTGCTGCTGAGGGACCAAATTTAGCTAATGATTGCTAATGTTTGCTAACAATCACTGGTGTTGTTTTCAGAATACATTTGCCATCACATTTCACATTAAAGCAAAACTAGAGGTGGTCTTCTGATGTTGGATTATTAGATATGAACAAAAACAGGTTCTTAAGACAAAATATCAGGTTGTAGTACAGCTAGTCATCCTGTCCCACTGTGTGTAAAATAACGTTATACTAGTTTCAGAGTGCTAAAGATACTGGAGTGAGTGAGGGAGGGGATACAGACTTGATACAAAACTTGTAATAAAAAAGACTCTCCATATCATATGAGATATTTTAAAATTCAAACCCACATTTCCAGTGATTATTATGTGTAGGATAGGCCAATACTTGGTGAAGCACCAAGTTGTTCTTTAAATGTACCAAAATGATCGCAGAGAAACAACTGGATAGACATGATGTGACTTAAATGTAGATTACATTTGCTTTACATATCATGTTAATTTGCTGTCTGTCTGTTTTCTTTTGTTTCATTTTCCCATATCTGTTCAAACTCAGCGGGAACAGTTCCTGCAGTATTCCCAGTACATCCGGTATAAACCCGAACTGGATTCTCCACTGGTCACACAGGCTGCCGACTTCTTCAAGGTGAATCCACTTTGTTTTTCTTTGAGTGAAAACTTAAATAAATTTGTACCCAAAAAGATTTTAGCAGAATAGTTTCAGTCTTCTTCCTGTTTTCCGCTCATTTCAGTGCAAAGTTTCAGTCAGAGAAGAAGGCCCAGTTTTCTTTGTGTTCAGCACTCATGTCTCTACACATAAAAGTGTGTACACATAAAGTGTTAGGGTCATGAAATCTTCATTTGTTTTTATTTGTTTTTCAAAAACATCTGTTAAATCATAATATGAGAGCATTGGCTTGAATGTTTTTTTTGAGCAGATCACAAACACAAACCAATTAAAGTAGCTTTCTTCATCAGTGGTAGCAATTAAAAATGAGCCGTATACAGTCAAACTAATTACAATATACAAGTAGAAAAGCCAATTAAAGGCAGATTATAGAGAAAGTAATTTGAGCTCCCAAGCTACAATTAGCTAAAACTAATACATCGACAGCATGATGAGATTACTATGAGGACTACGTGGAGAGTTCATGGTGCTGCTTAAGATCTTTGAAGCTGCATTCGAGTTGTCTTAGTGAAGAGGATTTCTAACTCAATACCACCAGGGGGCAGCGTGAGTTCATATCTCAAGCCTGAGTGCAGTGAGGATTGTCAGAGCAGGAAGATTTATGGTAACATTGATGGCCGTGAAACTGGGATGAAAGCTGAAAAATGGTGGTGATTGTTTGGTAGGGTTGATGTTGATGGTTGTTGTGACGATTAAAACTGGAGCTTCCTAGATTATTGCATTCATAATTTCTGTGATAAGTGGATGAAAAAGAAAGTAAGAAGAAGCTGACTGATACCTTAACATTGTTTTAAATGAATTAAAGCTAATTTAAATCCAACAGATAATAAATAATATATATAATTTATATATTTGTATATTTATTTATATAATTTATTAAATAAAACAGAATATAATACTTTGTATTTACATATGAGGATCACTCATTAGCAATTTGGAGAAAAAGCACATGCTAGTCTTTTGTGTTTTGTGGCCCAATTTGAAACCTTTCCAAAGAACTTGAACCAGATCCCAAGTTCCTTTTTACTCACCAAAATGACCCTGGTTTTGTAGCTTACAGCTCAATATTTACAGCATCTTATTTCCCACCTATCTTATGTAACAGAACATCTCAAACTCAACCAATAATGCAGCTTCAATCAGCTGATCTGGTCAACCGAGCTCCAGAATGACATTAAGAAAGCAGTAAAATTAGAGAAATTAAATATTAATCTCTGATTGTTTCACACCAGTTACACTCCAAGACATATAAAACATCCACAACTGTAGAAATGTGTAACATGGACGATAATTGAATCAGTGCAGCTGAAGTGAACATCCAGGTTTAATAGTCTGTGTCGGCAGTTCTGATCAGCGCTAATTTACTATGTACCTTAAAACCCTCAGTGGAAATGCAACAGACCCAGGGCTGAAATAATCTTCCAGCTCTTTTAGAAAATCAGGTCAGTCATTTAACTTCTACGTGCGGAGAGTCAGAGTGTGCTTTTTATTAGATTTATTTCAATTCATTTCAGCTTTATTACTATACTATTATTACTATGGCGCCAATTCACCATTATGTCTTCTCAAGGCACTTTTACATCAGGGTCTAATTCAGCCCAATTCATTGTAGTCCAATTATAATCCAATTAAAACAGATCAATTGCATTAGCCAGAATAGTTAATTCTTTTATAACTGTGTTCTTTGGAGGCAGTTGATAGACAATAATAGCTGAGCTATCAAAAACAACTGAATCTTCTCTTCGATTCGGTCCTCCACTCATCCCAGACTCAGCCCTTGCAGCAAGCTTTATCCAGAAGGCAGTGTTACATAAAATGTCTACAAGTTGTTGCAGGAAACCCTACCTTCGTAATTCTCATTTTCACATGGGAAATTCTACATGATAAGATTCAGAACTACAGTATATAAGTGAATCTTGATTAGAGGTCATAGATTATGATTTCATGTTAGTAAATTCATAAAGTACCCACCAAAGAAACTCTGACCTGTTGAGACCTGGTCTCTACAAGACCTCTGCAGATGTCCTGGAGTATCCAGGCAACCAGACCTTTGGCAGATCCTTTAAATCTTATAATTTGCAAAGTGAGACCTCTGTGGATTAGACTTGTTTTCCCTGCACATCCCACAGATGTGCAGTGGAATTGACATCTGTGGAAGTCGGAAGCCAAGTCAGCATCTTAAACAGCTCATAATGTTCTTTAAACTTTCTTTAGTTTTTATGGGTTTGTGAATGTAAGTTCAATATAAACACCACCATCCAAGGCTCTGAATGCAATGTGTCAACACCAGCAGAGATTCTAGGCTTATGATTCTAACTTGTACTTAAACTTTTTTCATGTCTCCCCTCCCCTGAAGTCCAAACTCCCCCAGGCCTCCCCCCTTTCTCCTCTGTCATTCCCCCACTGTCTCCAGGCTCCTATTCAGCGGCTGGAGCAGTACTGCGAGGCCCTTGAGGAGCTGGGAGGCATAAATCCTGCCTCAGACTCCGCCCTCTCCATACTGAAACACGCCCAGCGGCACGGTGAGGACCTCAGGGCTGGCGACCTCATCGTCGGATGTCCGGTGAGAACGCCTGTCCCAGTTTATGAGTCTGCAACTGTCAAGTCCCACTTTCTTTTCTTAGAGGGAAAGAAACTTGATGAGGACAGGCAGATAGAAATAATGGAATTATTATTATTTTCTACACAACACTCATTATTAAGAATCACCAAGACAAATACACTAGTTTTTTACATTTATTGAAGAGACATGCACATACTGTTTAATCCACCAGAAGCTCATTTGTGGATTTGAAAAAGTAAGCAACCTTAAATGACATTTAATGAATAAATACCATTTGAATGCATGAAGCTCAACACGATATTAAAACTATTGAGAAATTTTTTTTCTTTTTTTTTGTTGTTTTTTTTTTTTTTTCATAATGTGATTGTACAATTGTAATAATTGTTTGGGTGTTTTAATCTTCTTAAAATTATCTTTGGTACTTTTGGGATATTACAAATAGCCAAAGAAAATTAAAAGCGAGGGATGACAGTGTTTTCACGTATCAACAGCTAATTCCGCATTCTTTCATCCTACTTCTACCTGAGCTCTCTCAGGCGAGTAAAAGTCAGGCCAATGTTGACTGTTTTATTCCTTTATTTTTCTTACATGTCCTCTTGTGATCTCTGTGTTCAAAATGGCCAGTGTGTTTTTATCCAGTTCCAGTTGTGTGAGGCGGTGCATAACTTAAATAAGCCAGCTTAAATTAACGTAGAGGTACTGTAAGTCCAGAAACACATAGTTACGAAGTGTAGGTTCTCTGCCTCTGGATGCTGGGGGAATGTAAATACTAAATGCCCCTGTTCAATAAAATTAATCAAAAACGGATATTTTCAACATCAGAAAGTTACATAGAGTTATTTTAAAAACCTAAGGTCCCCCAAATTTAGAGAAGACAGGGTGCCAAACAACAAACCTCGCCTGAACTGTCTTTATTGAGCCCATGCTTTATGCTTTATTTTTTCACACATACTAATGGTTATATTTCTATCCAAAAGTATCCCAATAGACCTTGTGGTAGCAGAGATACTGTAAACCCATTTCATACAAAGTAGGCAATACAATAATTGGAGCAGAGAGCTAAACAGCAGTTAAAGAGCTCAAAGAGTTAATATTTTCAAGGAATTCTAAATAAAAAAATAAGCATGGTCTATGTATTGCTACTCTGACATGGAGGTATCGTGAATAGATAGTCGTGACAAATATTGAACTCCCACACACATGAATACACACAAAACCTTTGTACAAAAGAGATTATGTCTGTACACTTCCACTGAGCTACTTCAAATCACGCCGCAACTGCTCTCCAAGTAAAAGTGATTGCATGTGCAGTTGCACAGATATTAAAGTGGGTGTGGAAGTGGGTGTTCATGATGTATGTGAAGTATCTCTCATACCATGACCCACAGATCCCCAGAGCTGCAAAAATAAACTTGTATGTCAATGGTTGCTGGTAAAAATGCCAGCCGTTTTCATCTACCGCTAGCCTCATGCATCGCTCACGTTGCCCTGTTTGCTGTTTGTGCCTTTGCAAGTTTCACATTGAGTTCAAACAGAACACTATGAAATTTTTTTGACTTTTATGACTGTCTATCTGCCTTTTGTTATGAGTTGCAACAGCATCACAAAGCCTCAACCCTGTAATTGAAATGAACAATAAAGTCACATTTTTACAAAAGACATGACTCAGATGGCCAATTAGAGTGAAGATCCAGCAGAAAAGGCATCTGTGTAAAGTGGGAGTATGCAACTATTGAAGGCTCTAAAGCAATAATGCTGCTTTGTCCTTTCCTTTATTGAATTGTGAACAAGGCTTTTCATTCTTTATGGACAAAAATCTTGCAATTCTAAATCGAGGATTTTAGTAGGTGAAGGAGGGTGAGGGATGGTCTGATTTTCCCCGAGAACAGACATTGTACCATGGAAACAGGAATGTTTTTTGTCACCTCTCAACAGCTAAAAAAGTCCACTTGAAAATAAATATTTTAGATATTATGACTTTGTGTGGATATTTGAAACTACTTCCAAAAAAGCAGCCAATTTAAAGCTCAGTTTAAGCTTTTAAGGATAGAAATCATGATGCAATCATTTATTGCTCAAACTAATGTCTGTTGTGATGTGATGTCAGATCCCTGTGGCGGACCGTGGTGAGCTGGTGCGCCAGGGTGAGCTGACTGTGTGCGGAGGACCTCGGAGGAAGCGGGCAGGCGTCAGAAATGTTTTCCTATTCCAGTATGTGGTCATCTTCACCAAACAGAAGAGTTCCGGGACTGGACGCACCACCTACAACTACAAACACAGCATCAAGGTTCATAACTGACGCACAGACAGCAAACAAGTCATCCAGAGAAGCTGCTTCCATTAAGGATTATAAAAGCAAATCAAATCTGTGGCGATTGCATTTGTAACAGTTTGTCTTCTTCCCCTTGCAGATGGGTGAGATGGGTCTGACTCAGAGTGTTGGTGACGAGGGTGTGAAGTTTGAAGTTTGGGTTCGACAGCCTCCAAGAACCAGAGACTGCATTACACTGCAAGCGCAGGATAGGGAAGACAGGGAGGCCTGGGCACACGACATTGCCCATCTGCTGTGGACACACGCCATCAATAACACAGGTACAGTACGACCTCGCTCTAACCGTGGAGAAATTGTCTCTGGTCTAATCAATGATACAAGTGTGTAACTTTTATACATCTTCAGGAGTTCTAATGTGTATAAAATGAGTCACATATATTCTTTTTAACGCAAAGGAAAGCAGAGTGAAATATGAGGAAAGATCTGTTTGCCTTTAAGTTGTATGGTGCAAAGACGAGCAAGAAAAAGAAAGGACAGGAAAATTCTGGTTACGGATCACTGTGCATTGTTTGCCTGGATGCCAAGTTTTTAGATCAGGATCTTTTTTTGTATCATTGTAGAATGCACATGCTTGCACCCTAATTAGGTATCCCTTACCTGTACCAGATTAAACCCCCTCTACCTTCACAACTACCTTCATTCTTGGTGACAGATCCAAGGAATAGTTGGAAACATCCTTGAGAGATTTTGGTCCGTATTGCCATGACAGCACATTTTTATATTTGTCTGAATATCTAAGATGAGACTCTCCCATTCCACCAGATCCCAAAGGTTCTCTACTGGACTGAGATCTGGTGACTGGAAGCTATAGGAGGACAGCAAAGCCAATGTCTTTATCAAAAGACAGTTTGAGATGATTTGAGCTTTCTAACATTGTGCATTATCCAGTTGGTACTACGGATCCCACAGTCTATCAAAGAAATATGTCCCACACAGTTACACCGCCAACAGTAGCCTGTTGATACAAGGCAGGATGGACTCATGTTTTTGTGTTCTTTCCATCTAATTCTGCCCATAGAATCTGAATCTAGCTGCTGGAATAGAGACTAAACCAGAGCAAATTAAGTTCTAATAATCTAATCATCAATTTCTGTTGAACCTGTACAGTCTGTTCTTACCTGACAGAAGCGGCATCAACTTTAACTGAATGCAATGAAACACAATGCAATGCAACTGAATCCATTTAGAGATGTTATTTAGCATTCCTTGCTTGAAACCAGTCATTTTTTAAGTTACTGTTCCTTTCTGTCATCTCCAACCAGTCTGACTATTCCCCTCTGACCTCTGACAACAACAAGACATTTTGGCCCTGCTGCTCACGGCATATTTTAACTTTTTCAAGCCATTCTCTGTAGACAGTAAGGGATGATATGTGTGAAAATCCCACTAAATCAGCAGTTTTAGAAATACTCACCTCATACCCTATCTGGCACCAACACATTAAGTTCAAAGTCTCTAAAACCCCCTATCATTTCTCATTCGGATGCCAAGCAAACCATCTTGTCTATGTCTCCCTGATTTAATGCTTTGAGTTTCTGTCTTTTGATTGGCTGATTAGCTATTTTCATGAAAAACCAGTTGAACTAGTATTCCTAATAAAATGTCATGTGAGTATATTGACAGATTGCATGTGCATCCTCTTCCTCCAAGTCCAAGCTGTCCAAGCATTGCCCATGTTTCACTATAGAGAACAATAGAAAATTCCTTTCTGGCAATAAAGATGTACCTTAAACCTGCATTCTCTTATATGGCCACTAGGTGGAGTCTTATGTGCCCACAAATACTAGCCTATTAGAAAATGCCTGTTTGTTTACGTTTTCTTTTCATGCCCAAATTCCTTTTTGGTAATTTAATGTCTTCTTCAGTTAAGTATGATGTCCATTTCAAGAATTTGGTCCCCATATGGCGTAAAATAGATGGTAAAAGAGGATGAACGTTGGGGCATCTTAACCACCATCTCTTAATGAGGTTTAAAGCTCTCTAGTGAGAGATGTAGCTCATTAGTAAGTTTTGGTTTTAAAAGGCTAAACCAGCATAAATGTTTAGGCTGCAATCAATAAGTGGCAACATACATCTATACTATTTTAGTTCTATACTAACTTGGTTTCATACTGAAGAGTGTGTTTTTGGGCACATTTCACGTTTCCCATAGGCACTGTGCAATGATCTACACACTTGGAAGAAGGTATGAGAAAGGATGTACTCAGTTGGGTGCAAGCTGCTACTTTGCCACAAGATGTCACTAAAACATACACCCCCACTTAAAACATATGTTCATATTTTCCGAATATAATAGCACAGATAAAAAAGAAATCTGAAAAAAGTCTGAGAACCAGTAGAGGTTGTTTTAGTCAGATATTTAGCTGTAGTTTTTTTTCTTTGTCATTTAATCAATATTAGAATCAAAGGGTAAAGAGGCATGCTTATAGGGTTTATAATTTCTGGAGACTAGAGGAATTCTCTTTGTGTAGCTTAGTGTGGATAAAAATAGCCCTTCCTGTGATTAGGGAACATGTAAAAATGCCCCAACCAGTCCAGTTTCCTCTTTTTTTGTCCCTGTGTGATTTTTTGTCCCTGTGTTTATGCCCAGCTTTCCAAACACAAGGAGCTTCTGGCTATCACATCTCCTTGTATCTGAGCATCGCTTCCTGCAGTTGGCTTAGATTTCAGTACGACCCTGCACGTGGCGCTTTGCAGCATCCTTGAAGAAGGGATTAAAGCCGCTCATACTGCACTGCTTCTATGTACCTGATTAATGTCTGCAAGGAAACCTTCACCATTATTTGTAATTAGCCTTAGCTGAGAATGTAGTACATGGTATCAGTCCTGTTTTTTAATGCCTTCTCCCTTTTCTTCAGAGTTGTGTCTGAAAGAGTCACTTTGCATGGGAATTTCCAGTAAACTCCTGCTGGATGCGACAGGAACTCCAGGCTCAGAAGTGGACTCCGTCTACAGTCTGAGTGACAGAGGTGAGATCATGTAGCTCATTACAGTATGTGTTGTTATTAAGCTGCGCTAACTAAAAAATCCTAGAGAGTACAAAAAAAACAATTACATGAGAAATTCTTTAAAAAATAGGTTCTTTGAACTGAAAATGAATGCATCCACCAATAAATTACACATGCAAGCACACTGAGGTCAAATCCGAGAAATTAACTTGAGATATCTATTTCATTTAAACCCATCAGCTTCACATTCCACCTTACCGACGCTTAAAGTCTCAAACATTTCCTCTTTTTTTTTAACTTGGGGCTGTGGCCTCAGGAAGTCTCTGGTATTATTTGATCAGATTGGATTGTTTAAATTTGCTTTCTGAGCCAAAATTGATGTGGCCCTCTGATTACAGACAGGAAACAAAACAGGTCTGCGGAGATCTCCAATCTCCTCATGTGACGAGGTAATAATGTGGTAAATGATTTTTTTTTTATGCAGCACCCCTCGGGCTGCTCTATGAATTTTTTATTTTTGTCTCACACTGTGAATCATTGAAGAGCTGTGACATGCCTGCACAGAGTATACAGCACAGTGAAAACAGCTCAACTATGGAAATAAATTTTACTTAAATTAGGATCAAATCCCATCACAGCCTCCACTGCTGTGACTGCCTTAAACAGTTTTTAAGGCAGGTGACACACTTTAACATACTTCCTAAACTTTATCCGTGAAGAAAAGAGTTCAGATTGCAAAACCAATTTCCCCTGCCACTGGGGTGTTTGTTTACAAGATGTCAGCTAAAAGAATTATTGTCACTGATGAAGAAATTGGAGAGATTAAGAAGTCCCTTAACTTCATGTCTGAAAAAATAACCATTTCAAAACAGCAAAAAATAATAATGGACTTTATGAGGGAGATTAAATACCTTAGGAGAAAAAACTACGGAAAATGATGAGAAATTTGCCTTCGTGGAATTCCGAGTGTTAGAACTTGAATAGAATAAATGATGTGACAATCAATGCGTTGGAAACCACACACTGGTCATATGCAAGGCTTACAGCAACAGAAATGGGGACCCACCAGAGCAAGAACAACTTAAAATAATAACCAGTTGCATTCTTTGACAGTAGGGGGATTAAGGTAGAAAATAAGGATATAGATGGGTGTCAACCACTCCCAAGAAAAAATAAGATTAGAAACCCGCAATTACTATTTGCTTTATTAATAATGTCTATGTAAATGAAAACCTAACTAAAACACAAGCTGAAATTGTAAAAGAGTCATGGGTAATGAAAAAACAGTCAACATGGACTTGAGACTGCAAGGTTTACATTAAACTGAATGGGACTCTGGAGTATCAAGTCTTTAGAGAGAACAGAAGTGGAAAAACACCAGTTATGCCTAAGAGAGAAGCCAGTCTTATAATTACTGGTGGTTATGGATGGTGTTCAGTACAGGATGTATTGTTTATTATAGTTTAAGTATCACAACCAACACAGCTACAGATCGCAAAATAGTGGAATATGACAGTAACATTTACCCAGAAAAAGACTTTTTTAACAATCTGAAAAATGACAGCAACTATTACTAGTATTCATCATAATACTAGAAGTTCATATATTGAAATTTTCGCATGACTAAATAACTTCTAAGAGGGCTTAAGAGAACTTTTAGTGTGATTGTCATATTAGAGACTGGGATAGTCCAAGGGAAAGAGTGAGTATTTTGAATTTGAGTAGGACAAATGAAGAAAGGCATCAAGTGGCTAACTGAACATGTGGAAAGGATGACAGAGATGTGATATAATGCATAATACTTTCAATTTATTTGGAAAGAAAGAAAAATATAATTTTTAATTCCGAAGAACACCAGGATCACGGATTGCAATACTTAAACATAGCGCAGAGTAATTATTTACTAACGTAAATCAGAAAGTACTGTTTAATTGTAGAAACTTCAACATAGACTTGCTAAATCCAAAACATCATGTAAGCACAGATTAATTAATTTGTACTATGTATTATATGAGCAAAACTATCCAGTCATAAATGTAACAGAAACAAAAGTACACAGGAAGACTGGATGACTAAAGAGTTCAAAAGTCATATACAGACAATAAAAACAATGCTGGAAAGGGGCTTTAGACTGATAAATGATGCAGGATATGGAGACACAAGTGAACTCTTCTACAAAAATACAAGCTGGAAAATTTCCAGATTTGATTCAGTTTGAAACAGGACAAATATTTAGAGCAAGAAACAATTTGCTTCCAAATAAAACTGACCAATAACTTGTTTTCTGAAAGAGAAGGGGCGTACTGTATGATTCTAGACGGAAACTGAGTTAAAAAATGCAGCGTGTCTGAATAACCTTTAAAAGTATCAATATGAGAGGTAAAATTATGGAACAGTTATACAAATTTACTTAAAGAGTGAAAAGATCTCCTAGTTTAAAAGAAAGCACAAAATGAAAACATTGAATAATATAAGCTTGAATAACAACAGTTTCATCCAGGATGGTAATGATGGTGGGATTGTGTTTAAAGCCAGAAAGATTGTGGTGTTTTGTTTAATCTTTGCAATGAGTTTTTTTTTCCTTTCTTCCTTGGGTGGGCTCGTAAATCTTCTATTGTGAAGTGAAAGATTTGCGTTGTGCGATAGTGATGGAATGTTACAGTGTATTGTAGAAATGGGGTAAAGCTCTATATTACTATATACTTCTGCCTGCTCTCTTTCATACATGGAATGTGAAGATGGAAATACTGTATATATTGGCAGTGACAGAAGGAGTCAGGACACAGGCATGTTTACCTCTGACTTTTTCATCATTTGGGAACTGAGATACAAATTATACAAGTGTTGACAGAAGAGTCTGTGCTCATTGTTGTTGAGTAGAAATTGAAAGCTGCTCAGAAGCCTGTGGTTGTTTAATTCTCCCTCTCATAACATCATCACAGTCACCGGCTTTTTCCATATCACACTAACAGCCGGATAGTCTTTCTCATCTTTGGCACATTGAAAACAATGTCTGTTTCTCCCATAACCAGTTTAAACGTGGAGTCATCCGATCACAGAATGTGTGTTCTCCTTCTCTTTCAGTCTGAAATGAGTTTGTGTCCATTTCTGCACAGAGCTGATGTGTGGCTTCCTCCTTGCCCAGTACAGTCTCAGGTTACACTCCGTTATGTGGATGTGGACTGTGTTGAGTGAAAATGGTTTTCAGTAGTACTACTGTGCCCAAGAATATATCAATCATTGAGGCATGATGGCTTTACATGCCGTGCTGCCTTAGGGGTCAAAAGGAATTCTGATACATGATGTTTTTTTATTATCTGGAATAAACAAAAAAAAAAGTATTATTAAAAAAAATTCTCCTTCAGGTTTACATGGAAATAATAATTCCGAATTAAGATTTATATGGAAAACTTGTTTTCATGATTCCACTTTATAACCAGTTCGGGGTTGAAAGGGATGTACTTACGTCACCAGAAGTTAAAACAAAATTATTTCTTTTCAACTACAACATTCAGAAACAACATAATAACCGTTTTTGATTGATTTGGAGTTTACTTATGAAGCAGCAGCTAGTCACTAGCATGCTACGTCACTTTCACATGAACCCATTTGTTTTTTTGGCAGCCAGCGCTGTATATGGTTGTCAAGGCGACAGGACAAGGGAAGTAGCATGTGCAGAACTACCGGAATTAACTTAAAGCAGAATGAAGGTATATGATAGAGGATGAGAGAGGAATTATTTCATTCAGAATTAAAAAGTGGGATAAACTGGCCGTTTACTTTGGAATTATGTTTAATGCGAAATAATCATTTTCATTTAGAATTAAGTGTTTACATGGTCATTTTATTGTCTCTTTAAAGCCAAATTAACTTTAATTCTGATTTGAAGAGGGATTAAAACTCTCATGTAAACGTGACCAATGATCTGACAGTGGGTTCTGTATATTGTTGCTATGAGAGATTTTTCCAAACCTCTTCAATCCCTATAAAACATGACTCACTGTAGATGATGAAGTAGAAATATTCCATAAATAAATATGTTTTGGAATTATTGTATTGATAATTCCCTGGTTGAGTCTGAAACAAAGCTATGAGCCTTTGAAAGGTCAGGACTTTTGCTGATGTTCTTTTATACCCAATCTTGACACCCTTACCTATTCACCCATAAGTTTAATGGTTGCAGAATCATCTGGAATTGAATTACTTTAGTAGTTTATTAATTTTTCCCTCCCCTTTTCTTGGTATCACAAATCAATTGTACCTTATAGTTGAGAAAATGTGTCTTCATTAACCTGCCGCTTTTGCTCTTTGGTAATTCACTCATGCCAGAGGCAGATCACCCCCACACTGTTTAGTTCCTGCACACATGGAACCAGCAGGGTGACAGCGGCAGCATTAGTTAGAGTGGCAAGTTTCATCATGCCAGATTGATGTGTGTAAGCACACACTGGGCTAGGACCATTTTGGCTCTTTTACCGCCTTCCTTGCCACCTACCGAGCACATACTGTAAGTTTCTGATCCTCTTTGACTCTCTGGTTTTGTCTGGGTGCTTTCACACATGACAATACGTACTGTGGAAAGACATAACTGATTAGGCCTACTGCCTCAATCCCAGCTGTCATTTTCATGCCACCAATGTATTCCAGGCTGTTAAATTGTCAATTTTTCTTTTTTTTTTTACTTTGAGTAAATATTTGATCCCTTACTTATATTACATATGTTAAGTTCTTATTGCATTTGAGAATATTTCCCAACCTCTTTGGTAATGATTTTCCCATAGATTACCAAAGATCCATTAACATTGATTCTCTGTGTATTAGACTGTAAACAAGCCCCAGACAGTCATTTTTCATTCAGGTTTAAGTGAAAGTCAACCAATCAAATTGAATATAGAAAATCATATCTAAATCTTGAATTTAATGCCATCAAGACATGTTTTGAAAAAAGGTAACAGACATTTTTCAACAGTAGACAGCCTTATTTCTTCTTTTAACAATTCTTTCAATCAGGGGAACTAGAATAATTGGTTTTCCTGATACTGTTCAACACTCCAGCTGTCATTGTATAAACCACCATCCTCACTCTGATTGGCTGTTTTAGTTTAGGAAATAAACTCTGTTTTATGCTCATGTGGCATTAACTGTTAAGTTTCAGTGGATGAAGCTTAACACAAGTATAAATCCACATAATGATCCTTATGATGAGTTGGCTTGAAATGAAGTGCAGATTTTTCTGGTATCACTCAGAGCTATATTATAGATAAAACTTGAAATGATCTGACTTGTAGGAACTTTGTTATTGCCTTTGCAATGTGTTCAGGGGCCATTCTCTTGACCAGAGGAACTTTTTTGATGTTGGTTTGACGTATAAATGTCTATACCTTCATGTGTGCCCGCTTTTAAACTTTGCATGACTAATAAAATCAGGCACAAAAAAGCCTTGACCTTCATATAAAGTCATATTAACTCACACAATGCATATTCTTGTGCATCCAGAGTGAAAAAGTAGCCCTGAATTTGTTGATAAGTCGAAGTTTGTTCTTATTTCTCTGCAGATTCCTTCACATTGTGCCACATTATTTGATTCCTTGTTGAAATGGATAAATCTGTTGCCACTTTCAAACATTGTAATGATGACTTAAACTGCTTTGTCCAGTCCTGGTGAATATTTTTTCCACAAGTACCTACACTGCAATTTAATTGCAAAATTCTTATCAGTCTGGCAGAAAACACCTATTCAGGGTCAAAGCAGTCACACAGATTCAGAGAAAACACTCTTTTGTGAAGTGGAGGAAAAACAGCTGCAAATATTTGGCGAAATAGCTTTAAAAGTGTATAAATTTAGGAAATTACATTTTTAAATACATTGTGAAGAACTTCTGATCTGTGTCATTAAATCACATATTTTACCACATGAACAACATCTAATCCAGCATTTGTTTGCATTCTTAGGCTAGTACAGATCTGAATGAAAAAGCTGAGTGTGAAGTACAATTCCTCAAATTCCAGACCCTCCATTCAATCTCCAAAGGCCGTTGTTGCCCTTAAGGCAAAGTGATTTCCCATTCATGCCTCGGTGTAATGCCCGCGCTGCTCGCCAGGTGTCTCATTGAGCAGATGTAACTGCCTGAATTGTCCTGGGGGACAGAACCCGGTGTTAGAAATTTGTTAAACGGGGTGAGAAATAATCCTTTGCACTCTGATTTCTTTGTCCTTGTCTCTCCTCCGTCTGCTCTTCTTTCTCGCTGATGCTGATTATTAAACTCAAAAAATGTATAAATAGGCTGTAAAAGTCAAAAGATCCATGCATGCAGATCACGTGCAGATGCTGGATGGGATCATTATTTGCTTTTTTTCTCCCTCCACTCCCTGAAGCAGAAAATCTATCTGTGTCTTCAACACCCTGAGGATATGCTATTTTTTCTTACTACCAGCACTCTCATTCACACACATACTCTCTCTGTTTCTCCTTCAGTCCACAGTAGCTGCTCAGACTCCTCCTCTGTCGGCAGTCAGAAGGAGGGGGGATCCCCGGCGTCTGGGAGAGACCCCAGGACAAGCTGTGGATCAGCGAGCTACTCACAGGTGGGCTTACAGTGGAAACATTTAACACACAGACAAAAGTGAATGGAAGCCGTTTGCCTCCGCAGCAAAGCCTTCTTTTGTTTTTTTTAGGAGATTTTTAAGAAATGTGCAACTTTGACGCATTTTTTAAAATGTCCCTGATGTAGTCAGTTTAGTTTGTGTTACCTAAGTTACGCAACATAAATGACTGTTTGATGCAGAACGGTGGCTGTTCAACCAGACCTTGAACTAAGGGAATCTGTCCTTTTGAGGCATGATGAAAATCAGCTGCAAATCCATTTTCTGACACCCAGAATGGAAAACAAAAAGCAAAATAAACATTCAAGTAAAAAGACTACAAGATTAGTGTTATCTAGAATTTGGAATTTATGTATTTACAGTTTTTTGTGTCACATATAGATTGAGTTATAAATACTAAATGGTTTAAATAGCCTTGTTTTAAACAGAGATTTAAAAAGCTCTGGGTTATGTCTACATAGCTTCATGATGATTTTTCTTAGCCTTATTTTTTCAGAACCAAAACAAGTCTTGAGCTTGACCAATTGTTACGATGCCAAATCCTATGTTGGTGGTTCATCGGGCATGGTTTTAAAGCAGCACTACATATGTTTCCGACTTTAAAACTCTGAGCTTCTGACTCACTTTGATGACACGTTGGTATTCATTCTGTACTTTCCTGGAGCCGTCATTAACTATCAGCGTCCCAGAGCTGAGAAACAGCACTACATTTCTTTGTGTTCCAGCCCGGAGCACCGTGCCATTGCTGCCTTTTACTCTGTAAAAGGTAGCCTGATATTTAAGTGTACATCAACACACTGCTCGCTTTGGATGAAACTGAAAAGGACATTATTGGAAGAAGAGAGGAAAAGAATGAGACAAAGTGGCAGAGCAAGGGAAGAGGAGTCAGCATTAGACTGACTTTTACTAGCCGGAGAGAGCTCAGAGAAGAGACAGGATGCAAGATGAATGCTGAATTACACGTTGTTAAGGCACATTTATGCTCCCTGACAGAAGTAAATGTAGACATCCGTTACAAACGTTTTCATGCGTCACTGTCTTCATACTTCCATGCCTTGTTTATGTTACTACGACTAACCTCTGCTAGTGGGCAGTTCATTGTAAACTCCGCGATACAACGTTAGTTTCAGACATCTGTTGGCGGCACTTATGCGCGACTATAAACTTGTTGCTAACAACCAACACGCCCTGAACACTTGTAGAGCCTTATTTCAAAAGCTTGTGCAACTTCTAATATTTTTGTTCCCTTCTTCTTTCTTCTTCTATGGTTTTCCTCTTCTCGTTTATCTTCTTCTTCTTCCCTGGTTTGTTTCTGCTCCACTATACTCAACACTGCCACCATGGTTTCCGGTGGTATTACTCCGTCGTCTGCGTCAAATGACGGATGCACAAGGAGCCTGAAAACGCACCATATACGCAAATAATTGACGCAGAAGTCGGACAAAACTTTCTGTGCGTCTGCATATCCGTCGTCTGCGTCGAGCATAAATGGGCCTTTAGGGGGTGCCGAAGTCCATAAATCTGCCAAAGTTCAGATGTGCCACTTTAAACATGATTTAAACATTCATGTTTTTTACTTTTAGATGTGTTAAACACAATAGTTTACTGGTTCTGAAAGAGAAAACAAACAAAATATAACACTTTTAGTTGTGTTAGGTCCCACAGACTTCTAGATTTCCAGAGCTATGTGCATGACTGTGTTTGTTTACCAAAGACGTTTGGACTTCAGATGAAGCCATTTGCATCCACCGTGCATTGATCAGTGGTGACATTAGGAAAAAACTGATACATTTTCACTTGGGTGCCCAAACACTGAACCGATGTCATGCACGTGTGTAGCTGTACAAAAACATCAACCTGGCATAAAATAAATACTCACCATGCGTGCACATAAAAAAAACAAAAAAAAACAAACCCAAACACATTCCTTGAGTCTCCTTATCTAACAGAATATGACAGATTGTCAAACAGACTGAGCTAGAAACAGATTGACAGACAGACGGACACACGGAGCCCTAACAGATAAGGCAAACATGCAGGCAACGATATGCACATATTCCACAACAGATCGAGGATTGTGCACGCGTTGGCATGAACTCACGCTTCAGCACGGCATATAAAATGTGACTGTTTCTGTTCTTCTTCCCCCTCAGAGTCACTCTCCCTCTACAGCTGTGTGACTGTCATCTCCATCAGTGAGTTCACTCTGTTCATTACATTTGCTTCTCCATGTGCTGCTCGTGGTGCTGCTTCTCTGGATTGTGCTATTTCAGATTACATGTTACATTTCCTTTTTTCTGCCCTTTTTTCTTAGAATTTATGTAAAAATAATCAAATTCAAGGGTTGTGACTTTAAAATTCTGATCTTCTTTATGTCTCTCTGTTGCTTTCTTAGATCACAAACTGGACTGGAGACTTTTTGACGCTTTAAACATCTCTAATCCAACTCTTGGCGCGCTAAAACTGGAGTTCAGGGAGCAAGAAAACAAAAGGAGAGACCCTCTGACTCTATCCGAACTTCTCCCAGCAGCTTGCTCCACTGCCCCTTTTCCCTTTGTACCCCCTTCGCCCCATGAAAAATAAATAAAATGCCAGCAGATTAGACGGAGCTGTACTGCACTGCTTTCTCCTGCTTTATTCTAAACCAGATCCGATACGACACCCCCCCTCCCCTCTCCTTCCCCTTCGAATGAAAGCTGCATCCAAAAAGGATCAGAATTGCCCTGTTTAAACCATGACAATCACCAGCAGGGCTCTCTGCGCTTCGCCATTTTGGATCTGCCAGTCTCAGTTGCTGGCATAGTCATCGACACCAAAGGCACTTCAGCCACACAGAGCGGCCATTGTCTGCCCCGCAGCTCCCCACTAGGCCAAACCACTTGGTCTGAACCACTGACTGCCTGGCTGGCTGACTGTACGCATCACATTCCCCAGCATCTGATAATAAACAGGAAGTAATATGCAGGGCGTAAATATGGCGTGGGATTGCAGATTAAGAATGTATTATGAACTTTACCATCCTCATAACGCTGAGCGGAGAACCGTCTGCTTTTTTTTTCTGGCCTGTGTAAAAATGCGTAGCATAGGCAAGGTGTGATTTCATCTATGCAAATGAGGCAGCGCTGGTGTGAGCATGCATACACACACATCCATATAACACAGTGTCCCTCAACACAAGCAGTCAGCCTTATTGTTATAAGACAGAGGAGCTCTGTTTACATTCGTGTGCTCACACCCTCACTGTGGCCGGTTTAGAGCCTGGTACAGTGGCTAAATGAAACGATAGCTGAGCTTATTTCTGGACACATGAGTTAAGCGCTGGATTAATGAAGAAAAATTGAGAAATTTGGAGCATCCTGTCTAAAAACTATACTTTCTGATAGTGTTTGTGTAAGCTAATGATCTTGTTTTTAATAACAGTGGGAAAAATTTAAATGCAAAATATGTATTCAATCTTTTTTTTTTAAGTGTAACTTATATCAGCAACATCTTGGTGCATTAGAAATGTTCATCAGCGTATTGATGAGTACTGAAACTAAACTTTATGCTACACTTTTTAAGACAAAATACCGTTTTCTATATGCCAAAGTTGTAAAAATGGATATCAGTGCAATTTTTATGTGTAAAAAGATATTCTAAGCTTTCCATAAAATGGAGAAGTTTAGTCAGTTTAGTTGCTTTATTTTATGTTTACTGATTTTGTTCCAGCAGTCATAAGAAATGGACTTCATCTGATTGTGTTTTCAACGGGTAAACGAAGGAAATCTTTACAGAATAACACAAAAATATTCATTTTCAGCTGTGTGTTCTGAGTTTAAAGCTTAAACCTTGACAACAGCCTGTTTGCAATGTTTGACATGACAGTTCTTTACCCTCAGTTTCTGCTCTGTTGAAAGATAACCACCTACAAGCATTGCTAAAGGCCTCTCCTCAGCAGGGATAGAAATGCAGAATACAGTTAACATTAGGTAAAGTTCCCATTTGTGCTCTTGAAGACAACAAATGTCTTTAACAGGCTCAATATTTGGTGCAGGAGCCGAAAGCAATGTAGGAAGTAGGAGGCGTGATTATGGAGTAGGTTCCTGCATCGTAATCCCGCGGATCAGAATGAGAGTCCATTGTTAGATGACTGTTTTTCCAGTTTGATCTTAGAAATGAGCAGAGATTTGGGCTCATTACTCAGTAGAAGAATGAAACATGTTAAAAATCCGTTCTAGTGGAGCCATACATAAGCTTTTCCTCCATTGACTGAAGCATGTTAAAAAATAAAGTCTTCTTTCCACGTCTGTCTGTCAACGCAACCTCCAGGGAGACGAGTCTGTCAAGGGCTGAATTTATTCATTCAAATGAAAAGCAGAAATGAACTTGTCTAGACATTTTCTGTATTCCAAGTAATGTTAGGCTCCCCAAGCCAAAACTTATTTACTTAACCCTAAACAAGGATATCTAATTGGAAAATCAAACTAAGCCTAAGTATTGTCTGGAACTAAATAACCTGATGTCGGCATCGTGGGAATGAAATGTACACTGTTTTCACGACATAAAAACTAAACTGGCACACCTAAAGAACTTGACCTTTTCTGCTTTAAAGAAGCATTTTGAGTTGGTATGTTTTTATTCAGAGGTTAAGATAATGCCTTTTGTTCCTTTTGCTTCATTTTGGTGTTACCTTTTGAAACATGAAGTGCCAATATTTCATCCTGTAAATTAAATCATATTGGTACCAAAACTGTGCATAACTGACATTTATGCAAATTTGTAAGATTTCCAACTATTCAGATTCACAACAGCTCATTCTTCAGGGAATAGCCCTGCACTTTCAATTTTACTGCATAGGTATGTCCAAACTTTTGACTGGTACTGTGAATTACCAAGCTAGCTTACGTTAGCCAACCCGCTACAGTGTGACCCCATTGTTGTTAACTCCACTTCCGGTAGTGGATTTCAAGCTTTTAGTGTTGGACAGTGACATTGTCTTTGTCATTTTATCAGACAAAAACTATTGACCGTTCCATCTTTTATTTCTTTTACAACATTTTGCTGAGCTACATCTTAAAGATGCTAAATCTCAGAAAGATCCCCTTTGGGTTATTTTTCTGCCATATCATATTCATCTTCTGTGTAGAAAAAAAGACAAGACATTTGGTTGACAGTTGACAAGACATTTATTCGTGGATAAAGCACACATTAGTGTGTAGGGGTCTTAAAGCTATGCTAACTGGTCTTACATTTTAAAATGCAATCTTTGCAAACATTTCAAAGTACAGTTTCTGCTTTTAGCTCAATTACTGGTGAATTTTGAACTTAAAGGTCACATTAATTTGTTGCTATCTATGCTAGTCACTTATGTTTGACAATGCAGTTACTTATTTTTGGAAAATTGGACAATGTTGACCTAGGATTTTTTTTTATAAAGTCCAAAAAACAAAGGAAGCTAGCTTGCTTATCTCTGTCAAAGGTTGTACTCACTTGAATACCATCCTGATATCCAAGTGGTCTAAAACTTGTTTGTTCAACTACACCATTAATTGTTGTTTTTTTTAATTTACTACAAAAATAGTTTTCTTCTTGTGGCTTACAGAGAAGTTTTCTTCTCAAATTTCTCATTCAAATGAACAACAACTTCTTGTAGATGGAGCCATTTATAACAATGTAATTCAGACATTCAAAACTTAAAATTGACCTAGAAATATGTGGCTCAAAAAATGTTTAGTATCACTTACATTGATGTAGTTCATATTTTATGGCAGCAAACACAAAGTCAGTAAATCCAACTTAGCAGTTTAAGTAGAATGCGCGGCAAGCATAATCATGCTTAAGGTACAATATGATGGCATCAGGTAGCGAGAGCTAGAAGTCAAGCTCAAGTCTGAGGACAGCAGCAGCAACAATTTGTCGCCGTTATCAGATTTAGTACGTTTCACTTTGCATCCAAATTCTGAAGTTGCAAATGGTTATCGAGCTGTTTCTGAATCAATATGTAATTTGTTGGCTCGGAGAAGTCTGTACACTTCATAGCCTTTAGCTGTTTGGTACATTGCGTTATATTGGAAGCAACATAATGAACACCATCTTTCATTCTTACTGCAGTATAGATTGTCATATGCTGAATATGCCTGAATATGCCGAATCTCTTTTTCTTGTATGCAGTCATGAAAGCTGTATTATTGTATAGAAACTTCTCTTGCTCTTTTTAAAAAAAAAACATGACACAATCCGCCAGATTTTTACTTTTTTATTCTTGGAAGCAACATGAAATGTTGGAATTGCATGTTATGCTTACTTGATAAGTGTACTTTTGTACTTTTTGTGTTGAATAAAACTGGATTCCAAACCTCACAGAGGGGATTAGAAAAGGGAAAGGGAGGGAGGGGGGGTCGTGGGCAGATGTGCTTGAACCTTTTAGCAGGTCTAACATGAAGCCTGTGACCTTGTAACCCCAAACTTGCCATAATGAGTGTGTGGTCTCCTCTCTGGAAGCCAGCTGTGCCGCTGCCGCCTCACAAAAACTAGAATGATTAGATAACTACAGTGCAGCGCCATATCAAATAGTTCCAGGGATCAAATTCTCTTAAGGAGGGAGGGCAGTTTCGGAGCATGAGTCCATCTGTGCATGTGAGGGACATAGAGAGATAAAGGAATGAGAGAGATAAAGGGTGGGTAAAAGAAAGCAAGGGGGGGAGGGGGGGGGTGCAACAGGAAGGGCAGAACAGAGAAAAAGAGAAAGGGAGCGACAGAAGAGAGGGACAGGAGACAGTAGGTGGGAATGATGGGAAATGAGTGAGGGCGAAGGGGCAGACAGACAGAGAGGCACAGTCAAGGGGAGAACAGGAGCATGAGGGGGGAGGC
>JAVQJG010182844.1:0-19515 GCA_036024015.1 Craterocephalus amniculus
AACCGTCATATCACTAACTTATTAAGCCACTTCCCTCTCACTTATAATTCCTTCCTATTCTGCTTCATTCGCACCTGTATGTATTTAAAGTTCACACTTTGAGCTAATATACCTCAAAATATCCATGGTTAGAGCAGGAATCTCAAACTTTGGCCACTCACCTGCAGGTTTGAGATGATTCCCTAATTCTCTAATGAAAACCTGATTCAATTGAAACTGATCAAGAGTTTGTTTTCAATTCAACCTGCAATGACTCAGTCATTTGAAAAAGGTGTGTGGAAGAAGGGAATCATCTAAAATATGCAGGTAAGTGGTCCTCAAAGACTAGAGTTTACGATCGCTGGATTACACAGTTATAAATGTCAGTGTATTAGGGCCGGGCAACGAACCAGTTTTCATATCTCGATAATTTTTTCCTTTGTCACGATATACAATATATATCTCAATATAATTTTTGGGGGTCAAGTAAACAAAGATACACTTCAAATTTACAGCCTTGAGTGTTAAAAACACTTTTTTATCAAGGATTAGAAGCACATGCATTAAAATATTTGACTGAAAATGAAAGTATATGTGTATTAAAATGATGAAGAATACTTGTCAATTACCATAACAAGGATAAAGTTGTGCAAAATGCTAAAAAAACGAGATACTCTTAACTAAAAACAAGCAAACTCGATATAAATGATAATTCCTCATTCTATATCTTTTGTGACAAAGTCTTGATATATCTGAAAATCTCAATATATTGCCCAGATCTAATCCGTATCATTGAAATTTTAAATACGTTTCTATTCATGCCTCTCTCTTTCCATAATGTCACGTAAAAGTTGCTTTACAGAAAACATGAGCCTGGAAATACTTCAAGCCATATTTTTACAATATGTAAGGGCTGGAACTGTGTTTTTCTCATACCTTAGCCTAGGGAAAAGTAACAATAATAAAATGCAAAAGTAAAAACTAAACAAAATGCACAGAAGACTGCTAAAGTCAAACAGTTGTACTTATGGTAACAAGTACTGGAAAAGAGAAATTACAAATTACACAATTTAAAATTAGAATCTTACGTTTCACAGAACAATATGTTTGTTATTAATCATGGCAGTTCATCTGAAAGTGTTTAAGTAGCTCATCAGGATGTCTGATATGTGTGGTAGTCTTACACACAGCATCTTTTTTTAACCTATCCAGTCTTACTTTTCATAGTCTACATTTTACAGAAAATGTAGCAACTTATAATAAGTACACAAGGCTGCTCCAAATTGTAACTGTGCAGAAATGCAGAAAAAGTTCTGTGATACTAATATTCATACCATTTAAGTAATCTGATATCTTAAGCCAGGGAAGCCTCTTATAACATTATGGTGAAAGACTAGATACTTAATACTGGAATAATACAGCCGATCAGAGAACCACAAACGACCCAGCACCGCACCGCAAATAACTCTGATTTTAAACAAGAGGGAATGAAAGAGTGTAAAGAGGGAGACAGAAAGACACAACTGAAAATTACTAAGCCTGTGAAATTCCTTAGACAGCAGAACTAGCAGCGAAGGCTAAACACACCAGAGTCGGAGTGTTGGCAGACACAAAACACCACCACAGGATGACATGTGAGAGACCTACTGCAACCTTGCAACCAATCCCAAATGTTAGCTTCACCTCAAGGACCAATCATGACCCAGGTCAGAGCATGACAAGGAATGTTTTTGTGATCAGAGAAGATAAGCTGCTTTTGATTCATTAAGCCAAGGGTGATTGCATCTTTTATTATTATTATTCATAATTGTACTTCTTTTTCTCAGGGTGCAGGGTTTGGTACCCAACACGGCCATTGAAAAGTTTTACATGCAAACACACCAATCATGATTTATTTATTTGCCTGAAAGACAATCTGGGCCTTCGCTTTACTTTCCCACCACTCAGTCCAGCTGCCCACTGCCAGAAAGCATTTTGCTGGGGACAGTGCGGTCCTATCGGAGCGACAGGAATTTGCAAACAGAGGGGGGCAAACCAAGGTTACTGAGATGGAGGGCCAGGCACGCTCCCAAACAACGCAGGCGGCGTCGCAGCCAGCGCAATCTGGGGTCCTTCTGCTGACTCGCCACACTAGGGCTCATGGGAAGAGAATGTAAGGCCCTGTTATGGGCCAAGTTTGGAGGAGCGGGGAGTGAGAGACAAACTGAGGAGGATGGGGTTTTGCACATGATGTGCATGTGCACATGCATGTGTGTTTAAAAATCCTTGACAAGTAAACTCTGGCTGCCATCATTCGTCACTTCTTTGTGCTGGAAAAGACCGACTTGCCACACCCCGTGGTATTCCTGCACAGGCCAAGTCTTCTCCCATTCCAACGAGGAGACATTAAGGAAAGAATAATCACTTTGGACGTCAGCTGCCAATTTAGTCTGAACTTATTTATCTCATTTAGAGTCAGTTTGGAGGGATATACACATAGCAAATGCAGAGTTTTCGGCTCCCACAGACAGAAGAAGAAAGACCGCTGGCAAGATAGATAATACTCCTGCACTGCGCTTTACTTGACTGCAATAAGAGAGAGGGTGACAAAACTTTGCCAAACCCTGACAACTGCAGTCCTGTCAGAGCTTGTTGCCAGCTTATTTGCGGCTTGATTTTCGTTCTTTTTTTTTTTGCTCAGTGGATGTTTCAGCCTGAATTCAGATCCTTGTGGCATTTTAAGCAAAACATTTTGTATTTAATCAGTTTTGAAAGGAGTTTACCTGTCAGAAAAAGTCACATGTACAAACACAAATACTTATCGGCCACCAAAGCAGCTCTCATCTACCCAAACCACATGATACGGAGACCCCCCAAAAACTCGTATCCTAAATGGCTCTGGCTGTGCATACTAACAAGTGGTGGGCATGTGAGCGCACACACACACACACACACACACACACACACACACACACACACACACACCAGGTTTAGTCTAATTAGCGCTGGTATTTTCAGGGCTTGTTTGCGCAAATTGGAAATGTGTGATTTGAATTAAAATATGGTGGGGGTTTTTGTTCCCAATAAAAAAAACATAGGAAGGGGTTTCACCTTGCCCCTTTGCCGGGGCTCATACGAAAGTAATTTAGACCGGGGGAAGGAAAAAGAAAAAGAGAAAGGGGTAAAGAAAGAGAGATGTAGTAAAAGAGACAGAGGGAACAGGAGACAGAAAGAGAAAGAAAAAAGGGGGGAGGGAGATAAATTCCGTTTGGCGCAGAGTGAGAGGCACTGTGGGTGTCTGAGGGCCCTTGCTGCCAGTAATTGCTTCCATATAGGACTCGTCCACGGTCACACTCACACACACAGTTTGCACAGTTAAAGCAGATACTTTACCATTCAAAAATGTACTTCAAAAAACAGAACGATCATTTCTGCAGGAAGAGGTGCATTTAAAGTGTCTGTTTTTTTAACCGATGAACTCAGTTTTCATGAGCTTTCTCATTCTTGAAGGGGCCATGTACCAAGCTAACTGGTCATCAATGTAGGCAAATCAAATTGGGCCTTAAAAGAGAAACAAGTCTGTTTCCGAATTAAATTGAATGAAATTAAAGCTGGAATTGTGTTTTTTAAGATTAAAGCCTAGATCTCCTGGCAAAACACAGAAAAAAAGATGTTACTGGTCAGGACACTCACAAGCTCACACACCTGCCAAACCTCAGTAGTGCATTTTAAAGACTGGAGGGTCAAGTACACGTAAGTTGTTCTGACTCCTGTGCAAAGACTATGTGAACTAAAAGTACAGTTCTATGAACGGCAGCACAGGTTTGATTGACTGCATGATGCAAGTTTCAGCACTGTTGCAGCTGATTGGCTCCTTTCCAACTGGAAGTGCAATGAGGGGTTTAACATGTCCAAGGATGCCTGAACAGGTAGACTGGATAGCTGGAGATCAAACCAGTCAGCAGTAATTATCTAGAACCCGGGATAACCACAGCCAACTCATTTTATTAGTGTAATGTGTGAGTCCAAGTGATTGGGAAGGTTACAGTACAGAATTTATAATTTGTACGAAAATAAAAAATAATCCATGTAAGAAGTCTATTTTATGAAACTATCCGATGAAGGTCTGGACATTACTACCACTCCACTACTGCTCTATTTAAATTAACAACAGGCAGATTTGAGTGGCCTCTGAACGTGTTTATCAGGCTTTTAGTTCATTACTTACATGGCAAACCATCACCAGTTACACCACTGCAGCCTATTCAGAACTCTGCAGCTCGAGTCCTCTCTAGGACCAAGAGAGTGGACCACATCAGTCCAGTTCTGAGGTCTTTACACTGGCTGCCTGTATGTCAGAGGATAGACTTTAAGGCGCTGTTGCTGGTCTATAAAGCTCTGAATGGTTTAGGACCAAAATACATCAGTAACCCCCTCACCCCGTATGAACCCAGCAGACCCCTCAGGTCATCTGGATCTGGTCTATGATCAGTTGCCAGAGTCAGGGCCAGACATGGAGAAGCTGCATTCAGCTTCTATGGCGCACATGTCTGGAACAAACTCCCAGAAAACCTCAGATCAGCAAAAACACTAGTTTTTTTTTTTAAATCCAGTTTAAGAACGACCCCTCTCTGCTGCATTTACATAGTTTTTATCTGAAGGTCGAAATCTGTAATGTTTCTTTTAGGCTTAAATTTTAAACTTGATCATGTTTTTGATCGGTTGTCTTTTCTTAATCTTGTAGTTTTCTTCCTCTCTGTTTTAATTTAATTCTTTCTAAAGTTCTCTGCAATGTAAAACATTGCACTTTATTACACTTTTCTGAAATGTAAAACATTAAATTGTTGTGTACATGAAACATGTGTTATAAATAAATTTGCCTTGTCTTGCCTGCCAGTTTAAAACATGCCATGAGCCAGATTTTCATTGAGAATGTTTATGGCATTTGGAAGATGTAAATAAAACCATGCAAATGAAAATGGCAAAAATCTAAACAATCTGCATTCATATCCAAAAACATTAATGCTTTTTCTTTAACTACAGATTATGGAGAAGGCAAACAGTTCTGCGAATAAAGTCTGACATTGCAGACATTAAAATGATGTGACAGGCTAAATTGTTTTCTCATAATTTGTCCAGAAGAGTCTTTTTAATGACAGTATGTCTATTTTCTTCTTCTGGATGTCCACTGTTTTTGTTTTTTCTTCTTTTTTTTCTTTAGGAAAGAGCTCCAGTTTTTTTTATTAGGAAACTATTGCTTCACCTGAATTATACCCACTACCAGTCTAGCTTATTTCATCATCATTTCAGTGACACAATCTAACCTAGATTTTTTTATTTATTTACTTCTATCATGTCAATAGAAATTTGTCTGATTTTTATACCATTTTTCCAGCTTTTTAAAAGAACTCTTCAGATTTGTTAGAGAGCAGAAACCTTTCCTTTTCAACTATTCTTTTATGCTTCTGGATATCTGCTCATTAATGTGGAGAGTCCAAGTTTTATTACAGTGCATGATAAACACTTTGGTAATCTTCTGATTTTATAATTTCTTGCAGTATTATATAACATCTGCCATGTTCTTCTGTTCGTAGGGTGTTCTTTTCTGCATGGCTTTCTTTTCATCAACTATAAGCACCAGCTCACTAAGAGAATGATTTCATCTTCCTCTGCCAATAGAAATGAATCCTACATAGATGGATTTATTTACTACAGGTTTTCCAAACACATGTCCTGTTTTCTGTATTTTCATCTTCAATAATATGGTCCATCATCGCATCTTCATCTTTCCCCAGAGAGACCCACTTTTTCATTGTATGTCGTACAGTACAACTTAAATTCACCACTTAAGATGGCTCAAGGTCAGCTTCAAGCTCTTTAGATGTCTTCTTTAGAGAATTTTACTTCTTTAGTCAGCGAAAACATTTCCACGATTCTCCTGAGTGTCTCTCTAATGCCATGTTTTGGAAGCATCTTCACAGTTTGTCTGACTGTGGCCCAAGAAAAAAAGAATCATTGTGAACGATTAAAACGTGGATGGCGCTACTTCATCTCCTATTATTACTTTGTAGCTTTTTGATTTGTTTAGATTTTTAATATAAAGCATATCTGATCAGTTTATACAGAAACTAAAAGCACTCAGCTCTTTTATATGCAGTAAAACAAACTAATTTGGCTTGTGAATGTAGAATTGAGCTCAGACGTGTTATTTGTTCCTCATTATGTCTCTGAATTTAATTTGGATACAACAATTTAGTCCACTATTTATAGTTTTTTCACTATCTAAATACCTTGGCTGAGGCCTTTCTGTGTGGAGTTTGCATGTTCTTCTTGTAATATAAGGGCTCTAGCCTCCCACAGTATAAAACATGCATGTTAGGTTAATTATTGATTGTAAATTGTCTAAAGGCGTGTGAACGTGCATGGTTATTTGTCTCTATGATGAACTGGTAACCTGTCCAGGGTGTACTCTACCTCTTTCCCAATAACAGCTGGGCAAGGCTACAGCTCCCACATGACTGTGAACCTTGTTAAGTTGTTATGGAAAATGGATGGATAAAGCAAAACAATACCTCTGATACAGATATATGTTTTTATTCTCCCCCTTCCAATCCATTTTTGTCACTGAATGTGTATTTTTCCACACCGGAACATTGTTGGCTCTGGTTTGATGTAGTGTTCAGTATATTCTGATTCCTTCATCATGCAGGGCCCTCGCAGTGCCGTGAGTATTATTTTCACTCTCTCCTTGTGACACATGCACACCCACAGACATGCACACCCATGATTAATAGTAGTGGGACATGAAAAGGCAACAGTAGTCATCCTGTGCTCTGCTGCCAAAAGAAAACACACAGTTTTAGACACATGAAACCACACATGATTCTGTTATATTAGACTGCTCCACACTACCTCTCATGTAAAAAAAATCCCTTCCCAATAATCTATATCATAAATCGACTTCAGTGATTTATGTACACACACACAGAGAAAACAGAGTGAAGGACAGGAAGGCAAAGAAAGGAAGAAGATGGAAATAAGAGAGGGAGATATTGTGAATTTGACAAATTCAGAGAAGAAATCAACTTTACCTTTTAAGCCAGTTACAGTCACTTTACTAGGTGCAAAAATCCATAGCTGCACAAAGTCTTGAACTTTGACAGGAAAAAAAGCCAACTCCATAAAAAAAAATCTACCCTAACTTTACTGGGTTCTACTTGGAGTTTAAGCAGGGGATGGGCTGCGTGTGAGGTGCAAAGTGTTAATGTGTTCGAGACCACTTGAGAACGTTAACATGGCAAGTTGAACAGGTGTGTTGCCACTTAAAAGAAAGTAGTTACAGCTTTTTGCTACACGCACATACACCAAAAAGACACACACTTTACCATGCACCCAGGGCTCCCACCTGAGCTGTAAGTTTAATGATTCTGAGTTTGTACGAATGAATGAACTGAGCTCACAAATCAAAGGCACGTGGGGTAAAAGAGTTCCAGTGAAGTGGTGGAACAAGGGTGTACACGTACTGTATGTAAGCTAAGCAGGTGTGTGTATGTGTGTGTGTGTGTGTGTGTGTGTATGTAAGTTACAAAACAACTAAGAAAGGAATTTGACTGCCCTCTCCTGACTTGATCTGATCTTTAAGGAGGCCAATATTTCCTTATCAGTGAGCGAACATTAAACATTACAGAATGTTTGATACTTGATAGAAAGCAGCTATCACTCCTAACATCCCCCGGCCACCACACACATTCTGTAGCCTCAATGAAGAAGGCCAATGGGGAGAACTGCTGCAGATTTGTGAGCTCTGAGCGTATACACAGTGTTTGTGGGCAATAGAAGTGGCTGTCACTGTATCAGTTGCCACAGTAGATAAGGCAATGCACAGCAGTGGAGCAGGTAATGATGCTGGGACTACCAGGGTGGAGGGAAGGTGTCTCTGTTGCTTGTGTCTGATCACATCGCACAATTTTCACAACTTCCACAGATGCACACAAAAAGCTGTGGGCATTGCCAAAAGTTGCAGTTTTTACTTTTTTCAGTTTCTTTTTTTTTTATTGAGTTTGACATCCTAAACTCACCTCAACTGCTGTTACATTCTTGATGTTTTTGGCCTTCAGTGTAGAAAGTCTGTATTGTATTACAAACAAGACCATTTTAATTAGTCCATTTAAGCTTCCATTAATTTGCATTGTGAAATATCAACTTTGATAAGCTGTATCTAAGTAATGCCTACTTTATTCGTCAAAGAAACGTTTGAAGACATTATTGGAGGAAGAGAGGAAACCAAGGAGAGCGGCTGTTACAGCTGTGGCGTGTTTTTGCTTGTGCTGTCAAATGTGCACAAGTTAGATCCGTCTACCTATCTCATCTATCAAGGGACCAAAGGTGGAATTTAGCAAGGGGTCAAAGCCTCCTTAACTTTTTCTCGCCAGTGTGTGAAATAAAAGTGTAACCTTAAATGTGACAGAATTACAAAGGAAATCCATTTCTATACACATACTAGAAGCATCCAGCGAGCACAGAGCTCAACAAAGCCGTTGCAATTTTTCTATTTTGTTTGTCAATGATTGCGAAGTAATGAAGTAAGCGGTAATGGCAAAATGATTCCTCTAAGCGGTGATCCGGATCACCTCCAAAATCTAATCAGCTGTTCCTTGTTTCATTCTAGAGATTTCCTTTTGATAACTTTTTGAATTATGTAACAGACAGACAGACAGACAGACAGACAGAAAAACCAATGCTGCTAAATACATGACCTCCGCCTTAGTGGAGGTAAATTGCATTGGGTTTTGAAAATACTGGTAAATATTTTCATTGTAAAATTGATTTGCAAACATATTTTATATTTGTCCATCTACCATATATATAATTTCTTCTAGTATAGATTGTAAAACAATTTATAAGCATTGTTTCTTCTTGATGTTGTGAGCAATTGTAAGGGAGTTATCTTAAATAGCCTCTGCTTGCTTGACATGCTTTCTGCACATGAACTGTGACATGAATTGTTATTTTGTGAAAACTGAAACTCAATGAAGATAATGTATGATATCACTCCTCTCTTTATGTCCATTCTTGCCTGAATGCCACCTACCAGAATTGCTGTGTCGCTGCTCACTTTTACAGGTATGTCTGAAAGATGCTTCAGAACATGGGAAAGTGGACAATGTAAATAACTGAATTAATTCACAAAAATGAACTGATAAAGCCATTAATGTTCAGTACTTAATTACTTAGACTCACTCACACGAACTAAATGTCAAGATACCTCAGTCTTGTTGCCCCTTTACTTTTAAATTGGTCTTAAGTGAGTCACCCCTCTTCACATAAAGATTACTTAATCTCAAGATTTGTCGTATTTTACAATGATGGAAAAACTAATCAAATTTCTTTTAGGAGTTTTTATGTTTGTTATTGGGATAGTGCTAAAAAAATGTTAACATGTGATCATCAAGTGCTAATTGTTCGGAAAAGATCTCTTTTTAAAAAATAAAAAAAAAGTAAGATATATCACACTTGACATCAAGCTGAGAATTTGCTTTTGGTTATAGTTAAGTCCATCCTTTCAGCAGCATTGTGGATCTGATCTAACAGAAAGACACAGACAGTCAGATAGCCCCAAGCAAGGTGGATTTAATAACAATGAGCTCAAAGCAAAAGACACTTGCCGCAGAACTTAACAGTTAATCCACCATATCTGAAATAAACAACTGGAAACAATATAACAGATCCCTGTACTGTAATTATTAGATTTCTTACCAACACACCTTCACACAAGCTTCACCCACCAATACCAAGATGGCTGATTCTTATTTGATGATGTGGAAAAGAAATCACAGCTAAGGCCTATTGGGAGAAAATAAGGAGACCACAGTGCTTTTATGGGCAAAAATCTTTCAGTTTCTCCGCTATTAAAACAAAGACCAGGCATCAAATGTCAGCTTTTTTTCCTCTGATAGCTGTTATTTAGGTGCCCTAGTTGGCTGTACTTAATGTTTGGCAATCATGAACACCTCCTAGGAATGCTAATGAAAAATCAGGTTCAAAACCAACACCTACAAAACACGCTTTTATTCAAGCTGTTTGTGGTTCAACATGAAGAAAAGCTGATTGAGTTTATGACCATAGATGCACGTTTGAAAAGCGGAATGAACACAAAAAGCATTTTCTTATTCGTGTCGGACAAGAGACTCACAGAGGATGTGGTGTAACAGCAACCTCCACTGTCCCACTCCTAACCCTAAACCACCGGTGTTTCCGCGTGTAGTGTTAGAGAGGTTTGTGGTATGAACGGGTTGTGATCCAGCAGGAACAAGGCTTGAAAGGACATCAGAACGCACTTAATCCAAACAGCATTTCCTACCTTGGGCCATTGCAGCTTACAGCAATCCAAAACCACAAAATGTCTATACACAGTCAATAACTTTGCGTCTGTGAGTGTGTATACTGTGAAGCTGTGAAGATGGCCGAGTCAATTTCAATCAAAGGGGAGAACAACAAGAAAACAAGCACAAGCTTGGTTAAACAAAAGAGGCGGGAGTGTGGCGGGGGATTTGTGAAGGAGAGACAGAACCCAAACAAACTATGAGACTGATACAGATGAAGATTAGCATGGTGAAGTAAAAAGGAAGTCCTTAATGTGTGTGACATACTAAGCATGCATGCAAATGAACAGTGATTCTTTGGGACATGTACTGCTGCATAGTCTTAGCAAGAGGCCGCCAAGACAACTAAACAGGACTCTGACGTTTTGGCCTGTTTCTGCATAAGAGAAGAAAGAAGGCGCTGTAAACTGTTTATAAGATATGCAGGGTTACCACCCTGTGTCTGCATCCATGTGTTTGTATGTGTGTTCCCAATGCTAGATTGTGGCTTTTGTGAAGGGTCGACCCCTTCGTGATTGAGACAAGATCAACAAAGACAAAATGCAATGCAATGTGCACACACACAAACAAAGAGAACACAGCTTACAACTAGAGAGCTGATTATGGATATTGACACGGAAGAGTGGGAACTTGTTAAAGAATGCACTTTTTAGTCTGGATGTAGCTTTTGCATCAGTGAATTTTACTAAGCCATTGTCATATCATGTCATACATAAAAGTACAACTTCAACTTAGTATCTTTATTTTTAATAATTACGCTCAAGAGCAACTGGTGGTATTTGAATGGTGCAATATTTTTGTTCTATAAGTACTATTGTACTATAGTGGGGAATCCTCTGTAGATCCAAGTAACTCCTTGCAGTGTCACATAATTTTTCACTTCTGTGGCAGGACAAAGGAGAGCCCAGGCAGGGATTGAACCTGCCAACTCCTGGCATCACAGGCATGGTGACAGGACCCTCACTGTCACACTTCATTATAAGAATGGTCAAAACGCCACTTTAGAAGAATCACAACACTGGGTAAAAGAAATAATAATGCATGTTCAGCAGGTCTGGACTGCAGGCAAGTCCGTTTAGCTACTAGACAGTCAAAATTAAGTCATCGCTTGGACTTAACTAACCAATTGTATCTAAAAAAAAGTCTACTGGCTATCTGATAATGAATCACTTGGTTTTCCTATCAAGCCCAGAATTTTTTTCTTCCCTGATGAGGTAGGAATTTTACAAGCTCACTATGCCAGGATTCATCAGGCTGTTAAAAAAGCTTAAAGAAGCATGAGGCATTATACACATAGACCATCAAGATCCTATCTTTACACTATACTGAAGAGGACAAATGACCAATCGCCCCATCATCAAAACAAAAAAAAATCTATAAACCTCTATACATGTGAAAATGAATATAAGCTTACCCAAATGAAGCCATTGTGACAGGGAATGTCATGCTTAACCCTTCCTGAAAAAGACCTAAGCTCCAAGTTATCCAGACAAAGCACATTAATGCAGCCCTGCATCATCATGCATGTTTGCTTTTGTGGAACTGTCTTCACTTCTGAAGTACTCTGAAAAGTCCCTCCCAGGGCTCTTTTGATGCTAAATTGTCTTATAGAGGTTTCACAGCTAAGACATTTCGAATTAAAGTGATAGAAAGATTAACTCAGTTCATACCTGAAAGATTGAGTCATTGCAGTTTGTTGTTTCTTATTTGTTTAACTACTTAGTTTAAACACATTATGGCAGGGATGGACTGAATATAAAATCATATGAATCATTATATTACAAGGGGAGGATATAATTTTTCAGCATGTTCATTCTTTTATGTCTCCTATTCAAGGGCATAAATAACTGATAATCTCATTGGAGCATGTGAAATATACAGCTAAATCTTGAGTTGCATTCTGGTTCACAGTAAATGTTGCAAACATATCTACTGTACTGAATTCAGTTATTTCAACTAATAATAAAAATGTTTATTCTGCGATATTTGCTGCTTTATTGGAATTTATTTCCTAAAATAGAAAATACAGTTTAACTCAAGCAGGCTAGTTTGTTTGCAGTTTTTGCCTCAACTCAGTAAAATGAACCCCTGGTCTTGCATTGTGCCAAAAAATATGACACGTAGCAACCTTCTGCAACAATTAGCCTTTCCTGCTGAGGTAATGATATAGGGGAAAGCTAATCAAGCAGGTACAGTTTAGCAATATGGCATACATGTATTGAGTGTATGTCTATGTGTGTGTGTGTGTGTGTGTGTGTGTGTGTGTGTGTGTGTGTGTGTGTGTGCGTGAGTGTGTGTGTCTGTTGGTTAGTGACAAAGTGCCTTCCTCGGAGAGAGAGAAGCTCTGATTGTACATGGAATGGCTGTGTTTGATAATGGTTTCCATTAAACTGGGCTGAGTTGAAGGACCTGTGAGACTGTCTATTCGTCCCTCTCTTCTAAAGTCTCTTAGTCTGTCACACTCACCCATCACATAAATATACAAACCCTCAAAGTGACACAAGCCGCTGGATAGGTTGGGTGTTTTCATTGCGTGATGATGGGAAAAGGGGTCAGAACTATATCAAAAAAGCCTGAAGAGCCTCCAAACATTTGGTTTATCCAAACCATTAGATGTACTTCTGTGTTATCGGAGGATTGTGCACAAAAAATGTGGCCCTTCACACATCGGATGTCTCTAACTTGTGTACATGAATACAGCTTACTTTTTAGGCCAATAAAGCTTGCAGCCACGAGGAGAGAAGAGGAGGAGGGAAAAGAAATGTGGCAGAAGGTTGGAAAGAGACTGAAGGAGGGTAAGAAAGAAAAACGCCTTTTCTTTTCAGAATCCCTCTTTTACCTGGAGCCTCTCTATTAGAGCAACATGTGTGAAGCACAATGCTCCTTTGAGATGCTTTGACTAGAACTAGTATGTGGACATGCACAGCAATGGTTCGAGCAAAAGCATGTCATGCAGTAGTGAATAGGAACAGAGGTGGTAGTGTAGCAATTATTGCAGAGGAGCCATTAAGGGCCAGGGGTGGCTTCTTTAGACTATCACAGCAGCTGACTAATGGACAACCTTGTTTCCTTGTTCGCTCACATCCTAGATTTATATCTTCCAGCTCTGCTAGGCAGAAAAAAAAATGAGTACTGAATATACTGAGTAGATTTTCACATAGCTAAGATGTGCTTGTAACCCTTTAAAGGTATGTGGGGCTATACAAATTAATGTTTTCGACTATTCCTCCACCTATTCTAATTTATACGATAATTCACCTAGTGCCTTTTATTTTATTTTTATCCTCCAACAGTGTTATGCATGTCAAAGCAGACATATTGTATTCTTGATCAATTTTGGTCTAAAAGAAGAATATGATTTATCATGGACTTCATGTTAGAAATACATTTTCATTTAAATTCACACAAAGTAAATTGGGGCATCTAAACTTCCATATCTTGAAGTGTAACAAGAACATTGGGACAATCTTTGGGAGAAGAATGTTGGTTCATTCAGCCTCTGATGATACTAGATTTTAAATAGTCCTAGTTATTCTTTGTTGTGCTTTTCATTTCATGATGTACTATTTTCAGCTGAAAAGGTCAAGACTGCAAGCTGGGCACTCTTATTGAACAAAACCATGTAGTGTGCAGCTAGCATTGTCTTGCTGAAATATGTAAGGCCTTACCTGAAAACTGCCGCTAGAATGTTTTGATGGGAGTATATGTTCCTCCAAAACCTATACAGTACAACTTCCAACACTGGCAGGACCCTGTCTGGTTAAGAGCAAAGTGTGAGGGCTCAAAGATCGAGATGATGGACATTCTGACTTTCAGATAGGGGTGTAAGAAAATATCGATTTCCCGAAATATTGCAACAATTTGGTCATGATGTATTGATATTCAAAACCACATTATCAATTTTTTTCGTACTTTTTTAAAAAGAAAATTGAATTTTTTATTTCTTTTTCCATTTCCCCCTCAAAATCAACAATATGCTATATATGCTAACATCACCCATGATGGTATCCATATGTAAAACCGTGGTATTGAATTTTCTAATGAATACGTTTTTTCAAATAAATAAAATAAAAATATATATGCATGTTTTTTAATCAACAATCTGCTATTAAAGCAAACATTACACAGTATTGTTATCTGTATTCAAGTTAAAATATTGATATTTTTATGACAAATACTTTTCAATTTTATTTCCCAAAATTGAACAATTTGATATATATGCAAATATTACACAGTGGTGGTTATTTTTTGTGCTGCATCTAAACTTGACTTTTTGTTCAAGTTTACTTGAAAATTCTGATCACTTTAATTCTAGATTTATAAAGAGCTTAATGTTAAAAGCCTAACAGTAAATGTGTTATTTTCTACAGATTATTCACCCTCTTCCCATCTTTCCAACTTTGCTTCTCTAGGGTGCTTTTTCATACCCAATCCTGTTACCTATTTGGCTCCATTCAGCCTAATTACTTGAAACATATTCCTCCAGCTGTTTCTAGAACTGCTGATTTTGGTACCCACTCATTGTAAGTGTTTACTGTAGTTTATTCATAACTGACAAGCAGGACACTCTTTTACATTTTCAGTGTCCAAACATTTTTGTAACCTGGGCTGCATATGACATATCCTGTCTTAAGCTGATTTTCCTTTATAGGAGTTTCTCTTTCAAGCATAAATGGGCACTGGGTCTTTGTTCTGTGGACCAAAGGTCTTGTAGTACCAAAAAAAAAAAAAAGGAACAAAGGTTAACTTTTTATTCAGGTAGTTGATAATGTGTATTTAAATGCTTTTGGTGTGGATGTATATTAAGAGTAACCTATACAATACGCTCACAGTTTTAGTTTTTTAATTCAATTTTTTTAAGACAGGTCTTAGCCTGCTGAGGTTATAACTCAGGTTTAGGGTGATATATTTGCCAGACCTATTGGAAAGAAGGCAATGAAGCATTTCGCTTTATCTCCGCTCTCTGCCAACACGAGTTTTTGGAAGAAGATGTGGACTGATAGTTGGTGGGAGGAAGTTCAGTGATGTTGAACTGAATACTGTAACATTCCACTTTTTAAATATTACTCGACTACCATTGTGAAAGTATTCAAATTCATTTGTAGTGCCTCGCTGTCTGTCCACAGCATCCCTGATGGTGTATCAGCTGAGACCGTGCATGGAAATTTTAGGTGTCTTTTTACATCAGTCTTGTAGTATTGTTGTTTTGCGGGCGAAAACTTTGAGGTTAGTTTGCTGAAATTAAGTTTATTTCTCCAACAAATCACACTAAGAAGTTATACTCCCCTTTTATACTTTTGAGGAAAAAGTCCAAATTGAAAAGCAGAAATGCAAGCAAAATTCATATGGCGCAACAGTGCCCCACATGCAACAGGACAATAAGGCTGAGAGATAGTCACTGTAATGTAAGTTAAATAATAAATGTTTAAAAATGTCATCCAGCTGACTTTGTGTTGTTTATGATATTTAAGGCAAGCACACCTCTGCACATGCACTTTCACCCAAACACTCTTTATTAATTATTTCTGTTGAAATTACACTTATTAGCATTTCATAGCCATGGGTGCCTCTGCTGTTTGCCCCTGGCATTGCTGTTGGCACAATCCAACATCACAGACATAAATAAAGAAGTTGGAGGGAAGTAAGAAAAATGAAAGACTGAGAGAGGAGAAAGAGACATGATGATCTGAATTAAACATGCTTTGATTGTGAGTGGAGATGTGTGTATAGGACTAGTGAGTCAACATGCATGTCAGAGCCTTTTAACCATGCTTAACCTAACAGTAGTGAGCTGTGAATCTCCTACTTAGTTTGCTGTACAAAACAAAAGACATACACTTACCTTTGGAATTAGAAGACCAAAGCAGGAGAACATGGAAAAAAGAGAAAGAATTGCACCTTTAGTTTCAAATTTATGAAAATTCACCAATCAAACTACATCTACGGCACGTTCACATTGCCACTGTTCAGTCTGCTTTATATATAGACCATGGTCCGATTCCACAGATAGTACAATTAGTGCGCACCAGCAGCACTCTGATGTAGCCCAAAAATAAAGACTCTGGTCCGCTTGAAAGCCAGGGGGTCTCAGTTCATTTTTAAACAGGCTATCAAGTGGACCAATAAGGAAGAACAAGAAAGAAGTTATGTAGAGTACTGTTGGTGTGGGAAAAACAAAGCCAGCGGTGTGAGCTTGAAGAAGCCAAGGTCAAAACAACAACAAAAGAAAGTGAAAAATGTCTCATGGACAGACATGTCGTCGGGGCTCCATCGTTTACTGTTTACTTGCAGTGAAGGCAGAAGCGGGAAGATTTCCCTTTTCAGTCCTGGCCAATCAAGGAGCTCTGTGTTCTTCTTTTCCGTCCTGCTTTTTCATTATTGATCAGTGATTGTTTTGGGGAGTATTGCCCTCTAGCAAGCAGTTTTTTCATCTATGTGATGTAGCCCGGGTCTGCCAGAGTTAAGTGCAGTTTGAACGCAAACCAAACCAAAGTAAGATGTTAATCCCCTCCCAATCACACCCCGTCCTCCTGACTATCCTCATGTGAATGCCCATAAAAAACAAACATAGGTTGATGAAACTGCTCTCGTGTGTACAACTATTTTTCATATAATCTTTATTTTAAAACGTACTCATCGCTACACACTCCTCTGTGCCGCATATTCTGTCTACACAGAAGGCTCTGCATGGCAACCGAAGGGTTAACCTGGAGGTACATATTTGGGAGACAACCTCAGTTCAGATGAGCTGTGTAGCTGCTGTTGTGGCGGTAATGGGAAAATTGCACTGAGAGGAAGGACACACGCAATTAGAATCTGGCGAGTCAGTCGGTGGTGGGTAGCAGGAGGTGGGGAGAGAGATGCAGGAAGAGTGAAGGAGAGAGAGGGGGACAAGTAAGCAGGGCCCAATGGACAAGAAGTGATTTCATTGAAAGCTGGCTTTTTGTGCTCTGGGTAAACGCGTCTTGCTGTCTGCTGGCTGGGGCCTGTCCTTTCCCGCTCCTGCGACAGCAGCCCAGATGTCAATCAAATTAGCGCCCATTTACAGCTGATTTGGCCGTGTCATTTGCAATATCCCCTCTCTGCCTCTGATGC
This sequence comes from Craterocephalus amniculus, assembly GCA_036024015.1. NCBI lineage: Eukaryota > Metazoa > Chordata > Actinopteri > Atheriniformes > Atherinidae > Craterocephalus > Craterocephalus amniculus. Next base: position 17,436 of record JAVQJG010182844.1, read on the forward strand.
AGGGCCACTGAGAGGGAGGGAAGTGATGGAAGAAAAAAAAAGTGGGGGGTGAGGGGGTAGAAGAACGCAGGAGAGTCACTTTATTGCAGTCTTTCTCCGTGAATGTCATGTGCCCACTTATTGTGAGCTCCGGTGGGACGGGGGAAAAGGAGGAGAGGAGGAAGAGAGGAGATCGTTCATTCCATGAAGTGGCTCACTAGCACATGCAAATAGGGCAGCAGCGTCGGGGGAGAGGCTGGCGCGGGTTTTAATGGAGTTGGGGCAAACTCATTTTACAGCAGAGAGCAACAGAAGAGGAGGATAATAACATAGCTATGTGTGTGTGCATGTGTGTGATTGTGGGCATGTCAGCAGGATGGTGTTTATAAGATCAATGGACTACTTGGTTATGTGCAAAAGAAAAAGACAGAAAAAAATGCAAGCTGACTTTGAATGAGTAATTATCAAAAACATCACGCCCCTTTAAAGTAAAGGGGGGGGGAACGTAGTTCTACAATTTTACCCGAGATCCAATAGTGCTTCCTTACACTGTTAAGAAAATCTAAAGTAGATATACCAAACAGACAAGACAAAAAAGAAAGCAGGAGGGTTTGTGGGGGAGGGGATCTGATTGATACAGTTTGATTCAATTTCCAGCTTGTGGAGACATTTCAGGGCCCCCCGGGGCCTCTGTGTGTTCACAAGAGGACAAGAAGGAAAAGGTGGTGAGCATGAAGGGGAGGAGGGACCGCCACTAATTTGATATATGAGTCTCAAAAATAAAAGGTGCTGATGTTCAACTTACATCTCAAATCTCTGCTAAAAGACACACCTAATTGGACTGAAACAGAGATAGAGTCAGAGGGTGAAGTAATCTTCAAGCATTTGCCCGAATCGCACACACAGACAGTCACTAAGAGGAAGAGAGGTTGTGTCTGAAGTACAGAGAAACAGAAGTATTTCTCCACATCTGCAATCAGCTTGGATTGAGCTCACCTTTTTACTGATCTTACATGGAGACTCTGACTGGTGGGAAGTGACATTTACATGGGGTGAAATTTCCAAAACGGAGTGAAGATTGAGATGATTGATAAGCTGATCTCAGATGTATAGCTTTGAGCACACATATGTACTATATATGGAAATTAAATAAAAGTGCATTTCATCGCATACGTGAACATTAACACATCATGGCCAGCGCTTGATGAACACAAAGGAAAAAGTGCCATTCTATTATCAAGTCTAAAAAGGCGGGGAACCTTCCATTGGTAAGACGTATGTGCACACACACACACATCACATACAAAAAACCCAGAGGGAGGGTGGAGGGTTGGGCTTGTCACTGCTCCGTCAGTGACTCCTTCCATTTAATGCCGGTCCTGTCACAACAAGACAGAAGCCGAATGAAGTGGATCACCTACAGGCACCACACCTCGCCCAGGCTCTCCTTCGCTGCTTGCTGGTCTGACTGAGCACAGACAAGACAATGACACTGAACCATTCATCAAACTTGTGAAGCTCTCTGGTTGAACAGGACTTAGGACTGCAAATTAGCCCCCGTGTTTCCCTGTGTAAAGATTTCAGAGGTTTGACAGAGAAGAAAAGGGTAGATGTACGGACAGAGGGAGCAGTAACCACCGTCTCTGTGTGGGTAAATTACCTGAGTTGATTTCAGTCCAATCTGTCTCTAAGTCTCTTGGGGGAGATAAGAGGTAAGTGTGTGGGGGTGACATTTCCCAGAATTCCCTTCCTCCCTGCCCTATTCCCTGTAGGTCCACACACAAACACATGCACATGTACTAAGGTTCAAGGAATACTGAGCTTTCGCCTCTGTGGATGACACAGAGAACAGACTTTCTTCCTTTGCAAATGACCTCTATTCTCCCATCAAACATCAAGCCCAAATGTCCTTAATGGATTATAAGAAAGGCATGAATTGGCGCCCATGTGCTTCCAGTTTGTTTGTTTGATTGTTGCTTTGCCTCAGATAATGCTTGCATCGCATTTTCACGTCTTGGTAGAAGCGAAAGAAAGAAAGAAAGAAAGAAAGAAAGAAAGAAAGAAAGAAAGAAAGAAAGAAAGAAAGAAAGAAAGAAAGAAA
>JAVQJG010182867.1:0-17033 GCA_036024015.1 Craterocephalus amniculus
TATCCATAGAGCATTTCTAAAGTACTTTACATAAAAAACAAGTTTTGCAAATAAAAACCTAGTATTATTTTATAAAAAAAACTCACTACAATCTCCCTTGAACATAGTTGTGTGTGTGCATAATTACACTTGCACACACAGACACACGTACAGAGAAAAGAAACAAACACATTTACGTCCCCCTACTATTCTAAATGTTATGACGGGTGTAATGTGTGTGTATATAGCATTTACTTTGATTTTATTAACATTCCTTTATTTTACATACTGACACATTTATACTTCCACACATTTACACATTCATTACAATTTACAGATCACAATGGATCTACAAAATCATGAAACAGTAAATCATGGGTATCTGGAACTGAAAAATGAAGAATTTCACATTATGATCATAGCAACTTTTCACAGAATTAGAACTGTAGATATGCATATATTTCCACATCTGAGCATTAATCCTGACCACCTGAACCTGAAGTCAAATGTATTAAGAAAGAGTTGTCCACTTTTCTTATTTTCTCTCATAACCCCCAGAGTGTCTCCATGTACCCCAAGGGTTACATGTACCCCATTTGAGAAACACTGCTCTACAAGATGGAGTCCCTGAGATTGTACAGTTATGTCTTAAAGGCTTTTTTCTAATCAAAGTTACATGAATTGAAATACACTGAAATCCCTTCACAGTGAAGCTTGAGTTTAGTGGATTCTCTGCGAATAGCAATATAATTTATCTCTAAAGTTTTGTGTGATCTTATCATATCATTTTCCTGCTAGCAATGCTGAAAACAAAAAAAATAACCAGCATTTTTCTGTGCTTAAAATTCACAAAAAAAAGTCACCACTGAGCAGCAGCTCATTTAATTCCCACAGTTGAAGCACTGTGTAATACCGAAGACCACCAGCAGAGGGTCTTTGTGTACTATTGTTTATGGGTAAATGAAACAAAGCATTAAGAGCAAAAGACAAGACAACTACGAAGCAAAGATCCATGTTTAGTGGAGTACATTTAAAAACCGCAGATGCATATGTCATTTAGGCAGGAACAGAAAGAAGAAAAATGTTAAAAATAAACATTTCCCCTGTACAAGGAAAACAAATCATCAAGGTCAGAGCACGGACAAGACAAGGACAATTCAGAGACTCTTCATCCAGGCTCAGGGATGAACATATTTAATGATAAATATATTTAAACATACAGCAATACATACAGTATAAAGACACAGTGAGCGCCACTAAAATCATTCACACCATCGTCAGCAACTCCAAAGCAAAAACTCTCAACACAGCAATACATCAAAATCTACAAAGAGGAGAAGGAAGACCTCTGTCTGCTTTTATTGCTTCCTTTGTTGATCAAAGTGACAATACGTGAAGAGGAGAATGAGAGAGAACTCAGTGAAGTGACTTCTGATTAATCATTCATAATGAACTGCCACTGGCATCCTGTGACACTGCTGATCACCACATCATGGCGTTCACTCACAACTCCCAAGCAGGTGCGGTTGTTTTTGTAAATTGTTCTTTTATGATTATTTTTCCCTTCCTTTGTGGGAAGCTGTCTAAACACATCTGACTCTCTCACGCAGCCTAGATGCACATTTAAAAGTCAGTGGACTCTATAGTTAATTGACCTTATGTGCATTAAAGTTAGCATGAAAGAGGAAATAATTTCAAAACGGAACTGGTTCACTTGACAGACAGCTTGACTGAGACTATTTTTATCAGCAGATTAATTTGCTTGTTTTAAATATCTTAAAGTGTGTGTGCCTCTCTGATGCTCTGCGACAACTGCTTATTTCATTACTGCTGGTTGTTGGACTCTCATGCGGTCTGCGGCACACTTATTCAGATTAAGGCTAATACTGCATGAATCTAAAGGTGCACATTTATAAAGACCCACTTGCTAATTAACGACATCTATTACACTGCCATTGAAATAATGCCACCATAAAACACTCTGTTCTTGATTTATTCACTCGGGGATGCTTAAGCATGCTTAAGTAAGTTATTATCCTTTGACATTATTACCAGACAACTTTATCTTGTGTTTTCACATTTTGGTTCTAATTCTAGGTATTGAATTGCATCCAAATTAATCCTCTTTTTCTCCAAACTATCCATTTAAACATATGTTTTAGAGATGGTATTATGACATGGGAGTGTATTTGCAAGAGTAGAGGGATGATTTGAGAAACAGAGGCGTAATCATGAAAGATATAAGTAAGGCCCAACTTTCTCCAATAAGTAACTAAAGCCATTAATCATCTATAACATCTTTGAAGCTACCTGCTTCCTTTGACAAGAACTGTCATTTTAAGCTGACTTCTCAGATTTGAAGACAGAAGCACAAGTAGAAAAGCAACTCATGTGACCTGTTAGATAAAATCATCACTTTTCTAAGGAGTGTGTTGGCCTTGAAGAGACCGGTACAAATGCTACGTTCTCTAAGAGAAATGCCTGGCTGATATGAAGGTAACACAGCAAGAAAAGGAATTTTCTCAAATTCCACTTATGCCCAGTCCTGGAGGATGTGTGACCATACTTACCCATTCTCAAACACTCAGACTATTCATATAGTGGATCTAGAGGTTTTAGCACCTTTCACCGTTAACTTATTAAACGTGTGTTTAATATGCTGCCACAGAGGTAACTGTCTCAAGTAAGAGAAGCACAAAAAAAAAAAAGTTTTGTTTAATCGTCCTCTCAACTTCATTTAGTAACTCCATCTCTGTAGTTAAAGCTAGCTAAGAAGCAAAGCCAGTGTCACACCAGGACCTGTATTTCATGTTCCCACTGGCCGTCCTTGCCCACAGCAAAGTTAAAACTGCCTCCTGCCACGAAATTTGCTTCCCTTCCTGTGGCGTTCCTGCGGGATGCCAGTCCAAATGGAGTCCTCTATTAAAAACACTTAAGACTACTTACAGTAGGCCTTTTTAAAAGGCAAAAACATCTTTTGCTGCTGACCCCATTTACAGCAGAAAATTGCCTGGCTCCCATTTGGGCACATTATATACCTGTGAGGGGACAAAAACTCTGTGACGTCACCCAAAGGTTCCTGAGCAGCCATTTTGAAGCTGTGATTTCACCGGTAGGCCAGCGCCGGGCTTGATTTACCAGAAAAAACTCGAAATCTCATCGGAGAAAAATAGATATATACAAGGTCTGATATGTATTTTGGTTCAGTCAGGTCATATGGTGGTAGGTAAAATCCAAATTCAAGGCATTAAAAATGATGCAAACCAAGTGGTATAGTCTAGACTCTAGAGATAAAACCAGCATGGTTTCAGCACTGGGGCTGGCAGGAGGTCCACAGCTTTTTAGTATTTACATGAAGGGGCCCCTCAAAGAAAAATGGGTTGGGAACCAGTGGTCTAGAGTTCGCCTGTAGAGAATACATAGACAGCATGGGTGTACACATGATAAATGGCTAATTTAACCCCAACACAATACATATAAACCTTTTAACTGTAGAAACAAGTCATGTGAACAATGAAACAAAAAAACATCCGTTGAGTGAACAGCAGCATCAGATGTTTCCATATGACCACAGTAATAATAGCTTCAGATTAAGAAGTAACTTCACACAAAGAACAAAAATCCACACCTGACAAGCATTTAGCTAGGTTACGTCAAATTCTGGGATTTATCATAATCACACTTTCCAGTTTGATTAAAGAGGTAGAATCAGCTGTTGTCTTAATTTAGAAATCTATTTGGTTTCTGATATTTTCTAAGACTCATCTGCTGAATCTAATACTGAATATCCGACAGATGTTCTTTTATAGTCCATCATAAATGATTGCTGACATTCAAACTCTAAGATGGCTTTTTAAGTTTTCTTCAGCCCTGAGCTGTGCCTGCAGGTATAACGGGAGCTAGTATGAAACCGGAGAGGTGAACACCAGGGGGAAGACAAAATAATTATCAGCAGCAGGACAACGCTTTAAAATATCATATTAGTGTTCTTTTAAATAAGTAAAGCAGACATTTACGCAAGTCATCAGAGTCAAAACAAAAATCTAAGTTAAAAGGCTATAATGAAAGCTAAATGTTTGACTAGAGTAGGCGATTCATCCACGTTCAAAGGAAAAAGTCTGCAGAGTGTTAGTTGCAGCCTTACACCATCCCATCCGGCGATAATAAACTCTTTCTCAGTCAGTCCAGCAGCATCCCAGTTGGAGATTTATTCCAAAAGCTCCTGTCACAAGAAAAAACGAGGTGCATGTGATGAGGAAGGTTATGAATACGTTGACTTGTGCTGAGGGATTGAAAGAGACTGAAAGCTACAGTCGGAGAAGCCACAAAACACTGACCTCATCTGACTCCTCTCCCACTGTGCCGGGCCCCCTGTCGCCATCTTCCTCTGTCACCGCTGACTGCTGATCTTCCATTCGCCTCAGCAGTGAGTATCTGTAGGTCGCCTCGCTGGAATAAAGTTACGTGACAGACCGGGCTGATGAGCTTTCCCAGCACTAATGGTTTAAAATAATCACGTTACGGCTCATTAATCAAGCTTGCTTACTTGACTGGGAAGCAGTACTTTCGGATGATCAATACAGCAGCAGCTACTGCCACCACGGAGACAAAGATCACCGATGCAATAATGCCGGGGTGAAGCCTTAACTCGGCCTAAAAAGACAAATGAATCCAATAAGATATAACAGTGGGGTGGTTAAAGAGCCCATAAACCTAACAGCTCAGTTCATGATGTGTGGCACAGATAAAAAGGAAATACACGCAGGAGATATGACAGCTGAACAGCGGTATGTTATAAATCAAAACTGGGGTGCAACCCAAAAGCTCAGCAGCCGTGCTGGGAATGTCTGAGTAAGCACCAAAAAAAAGAAAAAAAATGAAAGACACTTTTTTTTTGACAGTCACTGATGCTCGACCATTAGACTATGGTATATTTAAAATTACAGCTTTACATCAGATCATTTGTAATGTGGAGTGTGAGAGCATTAGTGTTTGCTGCAATAATGAGGGTGCACAGGGAGCGTGACCGGAAAGTAACAATCCCAACAGGAACAATATGTCACATCTGCAGTGGTGTCAGACACGAAAAACAGTCAAACAGTGAAGAAGTTCAATGACAGTGTCACACTTGTTCCGCATCAATTAAAAAGTCTGTGATATAAGGAGAGAGTGCCAAGTTCCACTTAACTTTCTGTCTACACTTTAATATCAACCAAACTTGTTGTAAATGGAGGGAAAAGGAGCGGCACGCCATCTGCGACGTTCAATGCTTGTGATTTACTGACACTGTGCAATGCAATTATGTTTTTGGTCGGATAATGCCACAATGTTGTTGCATTTTTTATATGAATCTGTATTTACAGAAACATGATCCATGTAATAAACACATCGGCTTAAAGTAGATTGTGTTTTTTAAGGAGGTAAATAAAGTTTTGAGTCCTTATGAAAGAACAAATTAAGCTAGATCTGGTTATATTCTTGTACACCATAACCGGATGAGCATCTCCTACTCCATCTCTATTAGGTACAGAATGACTAGGTAACCTTGATGCTTCCCTCTTAATTACTGCTTAAAAACAGCTCAAAACTAGATTACTCTCCAAGTTTTTTCTCGCTATTTTTTGGCTTCCCTTCATCTTACAGTCAGTTGTGATGTATTTCAGTCCAGGCCAAAGGGGAAACTGGATGTCGTATGGTTTGGTGACAGCGGCCCCGAGGAAAGCAGAACGGGAGGCTGCAGATCAAAATGTTATGGTTTCTCTTTGGGAGATACGAGAACGGACAGAATCAGGAATGAGTAAATGGGAGGGAGGTCACATGTTACACGTTTTTGAGACAACGTCAGAGGAGTCAGATGGTTTGGGCTTATACGGAGGAGGGGTGGTGAATATATTGTGCTGAGGTTGGAAGTGCTGGGCAGGAGGCCGAGAGGATGTAGAGAAAGAGGACACAAAGTCAGCTGGTGTCAGCAGAGACAAAAATTCACTTTGTCGACCCCTGAAGGGAACAGCCAAAAAGGCAAACAAGAGAGTTGTGAAGCATCATGAAAGGTTACTTTTACTTCAGAATGACCGGATCATACTGTGATCATACTGGATTAGTAGCTAAACTTTGTTGGGACTGAAGTTAACCAATCAATTTGGGTGACAACTAAACAGCTGTTCGTCCCTAATAATGATGCCCCACTATTATATCAAGAAAGTCTACTGATTCACATATCAGTGTGATGCACCTCCTCACTCAGGGAGTAGATCTGTAAGGGCCAGTAACAGGAGTGATAAAAGATTGCATGGTGAAACTATCATTACAGAAAGTAATGTTTAAGTAATTGATAACAAGAGACATCATTTGTTAAATATCGGCTGCAAGAGCTGATAAGGTTTAGTGGAAATTCATGGAGTATCACTACCTCATGACTGTGAGACAGCAGTCAGATTTCTGGGAAATCACCAATATGAATACTTTACAAATACTGGGGAAACATTTGTTCCTCGTTTCGTAGTCATAGCTACTTAATAAAATACGTTTAAGGATCACGCAATGACTGTATCAGGCAGTTTCTCATTTATTAGCTTTTATTTTAAAGCCTTTCCCTACAAAGTTAGCTTGTTGGCTCTAAGTTATTTTACTATACTGTGGTAGCACCGCGGCCCTGGAAAGGAACAGAAATTGACTTGTAATCAGTCAAATAGCGAGCAGTAAAAAGTATAATGCAAACGGTATCATTTAGCGGAGTCAGAGTAAAATTGCTTGAACATTTCTCTGTCAGCGTTGCAAATTTTAGTAATTTCACGGGATATCTGGCTGTTTTGAACTCTTTTTCAAGACCACTACAAACTTCTGCACAACCTCGGACATTTAACCTCGGGACTCAAAACAGATTCCTTGAACTTCTACACACTGAACTGGAAGTGAAGAATTAGGCTTTACCTGTTCTGACATCCCTGCCAACTTCAGAGCTCGTTAGAAACTTCGTACATGACCGCTTACTAAAAGCAGGAGCCGTGAGGACAGCTAAAAACCTACTTAAACACTTCTCTATCCGACTGTCGCGGCGCCATTTCCACGCCCCCTGACGACACGATCAAACCAGCTTTCACACTTGCTGGAACCTGAGAGGAATCCAGAGAAGCCCCTTGCGTTGTATGATCTCTTGACATTTCCCAGTCAGTCATGCATTATGATATAAAACATTGAAATCATATTTCAAATGCATGAGTGGTGGTTAATTCATGATAGCCCCTTATGTAACATTCAATGTCTTTTCAAGACTCACACTAGCAGCTCAGTTTCCAACCAGTTTTGTGAGGCATGAGGACATTAAAATTCTGAACTGCTGATCCCTACGTCCAAGGTTTCTCATGGCGGGTCGAGACTGTTAATGGGAAACAATGCATTATGAATCTGAGCACTTCTACCTGCCTATTGTGTTGACTGCGGTAAAGCAGCAAGTGTGCTCACAGTAAAAGATCACTTTTCATCTTACTAACTGAGATATAGTATAATTTAAATTGATGGGAACATGTCAGAATTTGTTAAAGATATATCTGTTTTTTTATAGTTTTTTTTCCCTGAATCACAGTTAAAAAAAAAAAAAAAAGGGAATCTATATCTCATTGAAGCAGGTGTGAGAGTAGCGTGGCAAGCCTGGTGAAGAGACATGCCAGCCTCATCATCACCGGCCCACCTGCTGTTACCCCTGCTTACAGTTACACACCATGAAAAAGCCTGGAATATTTCACATGCATCAGATTAATTACAATCAATCATCCTTTATGCTTGTTGCTTGGACAGCTCTGCTCAATTTAAAATGAGCACACACAAGAAATTGGGACCGCTGACATTTCTCACAGCATATTTAATTCCAATAACAAACACACATCAGCACATTCTTATGGCTTTTTTTATTGCGGAAATTATAGTTAAAAATAACCGACCACATAAAACTAATCCATCTGAAGCTGAAATGTCAGAAATCTGCTTATTAAGAAGAAAGCTCTGGTGTTCTTTCAGATGGCTTTCATATCACTTTCCAAGCCAAGACTCCTGAAAAGACTTTTTATCATCAGATGTGCAAGTGAATAATAAAGAACTTGAAAAAAGCATGAGTTTGATTTACAGAGTCCCAATCCCACTTACACACTATGACTGAACATAGTGACACAAAGCTGCCATTAGTTTCCAGGAACAAAAGCACTAACAAAGAAAGGGTTTTGGTGAATGGGGAATTTGCTTCCAATCAATAAGCTCGGCCTCAAAAAAATCCTGCAGCAATTCATTTGCAGTTAATGTGATATATCAGTCTTGATTCTAATGGGCTTTGAATTAAGCTAGTTCGTAGTACTTCCCTGTTTTTGGATCAAAATAGCAGTTCAGGCAAGGATCGTAGAGCAGATTCAAATACTCGTCTTCATTATCGTCTTCTTTCAACCACCCATCTTTTCCTGTCAAAAAAAAAAAAAATCGGAAACTTTCATGTTCAAATTTGGACATGTTAACACAGATATATTAATGAAAGATTTTACTCTTAAAAAAAAAAAATATATATATATATACTTCCATAACCATGTCAGATATGAATAAGGCTCTACTCTATCAGCTGCTAATAGAATACAATGAGAAGCTTAGATGGTGAAGTGACCTTCAGACTCAGGTGGATTTAAAAGTTTTCTGCCGCTGCCATTTTTTCCCTCATCAATCAAGACCTAAGACACCCAGACCCAGTTCCACATTATGAAGCTGTAAAGAGATTCCCTGTAATCCCTGCTACTTTAAAGCACAGGAATTTAGCTGTTAAATTGACAGTTAAAAGCTAAAAAGGTTAAGGAATGCGGCGGGACGAACATCTTTATCTTATCCGAACTTGCGCAACAATAATGAAAACTAATTATATGACACATTGTGTAAGAGGTTTAAAAATGATGTAGTAAACTGTAAAGGTTTCATCAATTAAGCTTGTCGATGTGTCTGGGGGTACAAACCTGTAATGAGGCTGTCTCTTCTGACCTATGGCGTTATGTAGAGGACAGAGAGCTCCACTCTCTTGGGTTTTTCCCCCTAATTAGATACACTTACACTTACTGTCCCACCATGCTGTGCACAGTCTTCGGTCAAAATCTAGCATCTCTGTAAGCTCTGACACCAATGGCTGTTTCCATTAGCTGCATGCTTTTGAGTGATTAGCATTAAACCAATGGATTGTTTGCTGTCCTCCTGACTCCCAAGGATGTAAAAGGCAGAGTGGGGGCACGGAGGACTAAAACGAAGGTTACTGTACCTCTGCCTGGACTTTCCACATCGTTCTGTGTGTTGCCTGACCTTCTCTGCTGGCTGGGAGGCATAATAGGAGGGCTGAGCACGTCCATCCACTCTCTAGGGAAAAGACCATAAAGCCCGACAGTCATGACAACACATACCATTACACTCACCATCCTACCCTATGACATTTTAACAATGAAGTCCCATCATCATGCACTCTCAGAAGCCCATCTAAGATTCCATTGTCCTTGAGCCACTTCTCCTGCAGCCTCACAGTTTTACTTGAAGGATCACTTATTAAATTCTGACTCCAGCTGTGACTTCCAAGTATCCACATTCTGGCAGAAAGTAGGGGTCTTAACCTTGCCTGTTTCTGTTAGAGCTTGACTCCATTTCTCTCTAAATGAGTGCATCTTCTCCGCCTGTTATGTATGCTGAGTACCTCTATACATCCGTCACTTTCCAGTAAATGAAACCACTGTTCTTTTAGCATGATGAAAATGATTAAAGCCAGAGAGGACATCTCACCAGATGATTTATTGCTTGGAAGCAATGTGAGATTCATTCGTTAAACAGCATTCATAATCATTTTTGGCTATATATCAGTAGTGCAATCATCCATTAACATCTTTTGCCTTTGGATAAGAGCAAACCAGAGCATATTTAATGAGGAATTACAGTATAATCTTCTATACAACACTCAGCTGACAGCAGGAGATTCAAATGTTTGCCTTTGGTTGGTGTCTCTCGACGTCTAGAAGTGTAATAGTTGCTATTGTCATAGTTTATGAGAACAGAACAATCACCAAGCAAGCAAGCAGTTTGTGGTTTGTGTACTGCTTTTCTTTACAACACCCTAGAGGCAGCTTGGTATGCTCAACATGAGGGACAAGTTTGAAATATGTTCTCACTCACATCAAAAAGAGCATTTCCAGTCAGATCCACAGCATTTTAATTATGTATCACGATTCCAATATTTTCACTGATTAATGGTACGTTTGTTTGAACAGGATACCACTACATTAAAACATTAAAGCCCAGTAAAAATACATAGTCCAGTAGAGAAAAAAAACACTTTCAATTCTTTGATTTAAAAGCTTTTTATGTAAATAAAATAGTTTAAAAAAATCTTTTGGATCTTACTGGGTCTAGAATTAGGCAAATGCAACTTCAGATGAACAGCACATGATATATTATACTGTGAGCTCATTATTTATTTAACAAAACCTAAGACAAAAAGCAGAAGCAGAGGACGAGGAACAAAGGATACCCAGTGTTTCAATAGCATGTGGATATAGTGTAGTAGTAGTAACAACTAGAAGTAATTGTGCTCTGTATGATGTTATCCTCGTGTATCATCTTTCTAATGGACTTTCTCCCAGAAACCTTAAGGCTTCGCTCAGACGACACTTTGCAAACATAAACTCTGTTGCCATGTTTCCCTTTCTATTTGCATTTTGATTCTACTATCATAAAATTGAATAATTAAGATGCTAACCAGGGGCCTGTAGGGTCTGAGATGTAGCTCTTGGATTTGTTGACATTTTTTCCAGAATGGCATAATCTGACCTTGGAGTGAACTTCCTAGGTAACTGTCTTCAGTGTTTTCCACTTGTGTCATATCCACTTCTACTTTCATAATTTTTTTGATGAAGTGTTAATTAACTGGATGTCATCACCCTGTATTTCAGAAAGGGTGTACTTCGCTTTTAAAACACTGTTTCCTGTTTTCCTCACAGTCTTCTGGTATTAACTGATAACAACAAATTCAAGATTGTGCAACAGTGCTTCAGAAATTTTGTTAGGACTAATTTTTTATGTAGCTGTGGCCAACTGTCAGGGAAAAGACACCAAACCAAAAAGAGAGGGCATGAACAAACGGCAATATGACATTACAATTGCAAGTATGATGATTCACTTCTTTTATTTGAGCTTACCATGCTTTTTATGATAAATCATTTCCCTCATTTCTGGGCTTATTCCTTTTCAGTGATATAACACATTTTTACAACCAAGGCTTTGATTTTCCTTTCAAACTGAAGCATTTACCTCACTCTAACACCTCTTTGACTGTTTGATAGACAGGAACATTGTAATAAAAGCTGTTTTCAAGGACAAGGGCCCCGCTACTGAGGTATGAATTGGACCTAAAAATTTTAAGTGGGACTTGGCAAGAGTGATTAAATTCTTAGATTTTGAAGTAATCATAATCCGAATACAAACTAATTACAAAAGGAAATAATTCAACTTTTCTATTCAGTGTGAAAAAAGGAAACATTCCAGATATTTTCTTTTAAAAAAACAGCTTTCTTTCACTTATTCCTTGGCAACTATACTAAAGTTCACACAAGTGTTTGTGTAAAACAACTGTATTTCCAAGGTAGAGATAGTCTCTGACAGCCTTATTTACTGTTTCACATTTGTTATGCCAGTCAAAGTCAGACACAATTACCCCGCACGTGTCAAAAAGCTAGATTTTAAAGTAAGCTATGAAAGAAAGTGCATCACATGTTAAAAGGCTTGCCATGCCATGGCAACATTAAGCTCAGCTACAGTTGTCAAGGAAGCTGCAGCTCTCGACAGCAAGAAAAGCCTTGCAGTGGTGCCAGGATGCTCAAAATACACCAAGATAGAATTCACTGTAAGGGTGTCTAAGGATGCAACGCCTGGAAGAAAACAAAGAAAACAATGACAAATCCTGTGCAGCTGCTATTCAATATGTAAATCAAGGCTTGCCTCTAAGTCTAATTTCAGTAGTACAGCTGTGCATGCTGAAGAGCTACGTGTTTGAGGTGGCAGCCAATAGTAACATTAATTTCAATGGTCACTGAATCAAGCATCACTTCACTGGCATTCCTATTTAATTACAAAACAGAAAACATCTGTCTTGCTTATCCCTACTGAAGATCAGAATTTTATTGTATTTTTTGCATCAGATTCAAACAATCACACTATTTAAACACGTGGGAGTTAACACATGTTCTCGCCAGGGTACCTTGCTTTTCATCAATAAATCACAAGTGCTAGAGATGAGGAGGCTGCATAATTTGAGTAGCGGAACTGTGATGCAATCCCTTTGTCTTCCTTTGTAACACACCACATGGTTGTGTACACCCACAAAGAAATGGACAAGTGCAGAGACATGGCTGTGCATTAGCAGGCTGTGGTGCGATATGATGTCTCCAGAACCCTCCAAGGACAACTGGATCCATTCATACACAGCCACAGCAAGGCATTGAAATGGAAAAACACTATGAAAGCGTGCGCCTAACACAAGGTTGAAATTTAGTCAGTTTGATTGCATTCTATACTATGACATGCATGTATTGCTAATGTTTTAGATTGCTGTTATTATCAGTAAGTGTCATTATTTCTGTTCACGAGTGATGAGGCTATCTGAGCAATTTCTGAGGCTCTTTTTTCTCTGAGCCAACCTCTCTCTAAAGAGTGCAGCCCAAAACAGATTTGACTTACATGAGGGTTATACAACACATTATTTGATTTCATCTTTCCCTGAATGCTGCAAATCTCATTGAACTTATCAAAGTAAACACAAAATCTAGCCGTTCTCTCTTTTCATAGTAACGGTCTTACATTTTTGATATTCCCAGTTTCTCTTTTTATCAACCTCTACTTCACATGGTTGGTTTTCTGGGCTCCATGAGGTGTATTCTGTCTAACTTAGTACTTGCCTTAAGTAAATATTGGTCCTAACTATTGGAATGATTCTCTCTCCTACAGCATCAGAAGCACATTCACCAGCATGCTTTCTTCGTTAGAAGTTAATTTTGGTTTAACCCGCAGGTAAGCAAAACAAGATGGAACATGTCTTATGGCTGTTTTTCCATTTCAAACTACTGCAACTCCTGCTGTGTACAAAGTCAAACAGACTACTTTTAAATTCAGAAGAAACTGAAGTCTGGTTTCTCCCATCAATTTTCTACTGAATAAAAAGCGCTATCAAATTTTTCCCAAAGATGAATCTGACAAGCAATAATCATCAGTGAAAAAGAAATGCCATTGTGAAAATGACAACAGCAGTTCAGGGAGAGGAAAAGCACAGCACCTGGCATGTTCTCAGTTTATTTGTACTCGTATGAGAGCATGATAAGCTCCAGTCTACATCTATCTGACAGATGACATTTAGCCTAAATATTAGACACTGGTAACCATCTGATAATGAATTTATGGTTGTTTTTTCTTTTTTTTGTACTTGAAGGTTAATTCAAAAACAAGCTTCAAAGCCCTTTTTCCAGCTTCAAGAAATGCATTATTAAGGTTTTGAATTTTCTGCTCTATTACCTTTTCCTTGCCAATGCAATTAAAAATTCTGTTTAAAAAAAGATCAGATACCATCATGTCTTTTTAAAAAGAAATGCTCTCTTTATAGCCCGATTTCCAGCTACAATACAAAGGAATGCTCATAAGGCAAACTGAAAAAGACATTTAGCCTTTACTTCCTACCTACACATCTATTATAAATAATCTGTAACATATATATGTTGCAATGCATTTTACCTTGGGTTTGAATGCAGCAGTGGGTTCATTTCCTTTTGATAGTGATGCCCCTGATTCACTGGCTGCATGAAAGAAATTAGAAATGGTGTTAAATGTCACCTTTACAAGTCAACACAATTCAAGAAATATTCATTATCATTTATTTAATGTCATTGATTTAAAAGACACAAAAAAGAAGATTTCCACTTACTGCACATCAAGACAGAAAATATTTCTTATGCTCAGAATGACTAATGAAGGTTATTGTGTTTACCACCAGCAGACCATTTAAGCTCAATTGCTTGTCAAATGATGATGCCTCTAAAAAGAAATCATGCAATTCTTTTGACAGAATATTGTCACAGGGCATTTGTCATCTCAAGCACACAGGGATATTATTGTATTGTAAAATCAAAAGTAACACATTTTGTGAAGTCAAAGGCAGCTGAAAGTCATCGAGACCAAGGTGATGCGTGTGGATTTAAAAGCATGGGAAAGCACTGCGACCATTATTCATGGGGGACATGTGGAGGTTGTACACCAGTACAAATACTAAGATGATCAAAAGAAAGGAATAAAGAAAGAATTTCTAAGTGTGAATGCACAGTGGTAAGACAAAAATCCTGTATAGAGGTAAGACAAACATTCCCATTCACATGCTGACTTAGAGTTATTTGGACACTAACACAATTGTTGTTTCACCCGTTGACCAAAACATGTTGACTTTAAAGTTACATGATGAATATGGGCTTAAAAAGCATACTCTTAACTTCAAAACCACATTTACAGAGGGGTTTAGGAATATGAGCTCTTTAATCTGAAGAACTCTAGTTTTCAGCGGCTCAAATGTAAACAGCGACATTAACAAAGGTATAAATAACATGTTACATCTTAACATGTTAAGAATCCTTTTCTGTCAACAGTACACGAGAACAGAATGAGACTGAGACATATATGACACCAGGACTTTACAGCAGCTTTCCTCAGGTAGTAATTTTTTTATTCAATTCACTTATTAAGTTACTTTATTACTTCCAGGATGAGCGAATATTAAAAAAATATTCAGCAGTTTAATAAAAAACAAATGAAAAACAATTTAAAACGTGTTCGGTTGCACCTACAATCTGGATCAGTTTCCTTAAGAAAACATTATCTAGCAGAAAATTTCACTGGCCAAGTTCATTTACCAAACCCTGGTTCAAACTGAATACTGTCACACCAGATGATGTAAGATGCTGTCTAAGACAGGAAGCAAAAACATTAAATAAGTTTTAATTACACACAAGCTACTTAAAACAAAACCAGCCTGATTCATGATTATTACTTCTGTATAATGCTTAAAGAAAAGATGGATGGTTTTGTCTTCAGCAATTTAAACAGGGCTTGATTTGTTTGGAATATTAAATCTTTTACTATCAAGAACTCCTGGATTATTTTTGCAACATGTTTTCATTGTCAATCTGTGTAGCATTTTTCCAACTCAGAGCAAACAGTACATCTCTACACTCTACATAATTCATCCAGCCGCTTCTGTCCTCTCTTACATCATCAATAAACACTTGTCACCGAGAGCCAATGGAAGTCATGTATGTCCATGCCATCACACTGCCTTCACATGCTTTACTGATGATGAATGTTTCAGGTCAAGAGGTACTCCAAGTGTTGTTCAGGCTGATCTTAGCTTCATCTGTTCAAAGAATGTTGTTCCAGAGTTGCTTTGGCTTTTCACACTTTTTGGCTGAGTCTAATCCTTTCTGCTCATGTAGCTTAAGACTGATCTCCACCTCATGGTGAATCTTCTCTATTTGCTCTAATGAAGTTTTGCTGGATAATAGATAAGGATGTGTCAGCCTTCTCCAGGGTGTTCTACACTTGGCTGGATGTTGTGAAGGGGGTTTGTCTTAGCACCTGATTGAATCCTGCATTAATCCACCACTGCTGTCTACCGTTGATGGCCAGACCTTTTCATGTTGCTGAGCTCAACACGGCATGACTCTTTTTCTTTCTTCTTGGAATGTACCAAATTGTTTCGGGCCACTCCCTGTGTTCCTCTCATCTGGTTGATGGATTTGTTTTGTTTCTACAGCCAGAGGATGGCCTGCTTCACTTCCACTCCTTTGACTGAATAGTGTGGCTTCCCAGCAACAGTTTCCAAGCAGAAATGCTACAACTGGAATTAAATGTCTCCCTAAGAAATAGATAAATAACACAGGAATAAATTGTTCAAGACGATGGTTCTCAATAAGTAGCTGTAATCAGTCGTTCTATAAATTAAATCTTTTCTTAATCTTAAATCTATTACTTTAATATAATTTGATAAGTATTTTAAATGACAAATGTTGTGTCAGTGTTGAAAAATCATCAAACCACTCTGTGATGCTTTCTGAGTGAAATACAAGAAAGTCATTCTAAGCGCAGCGAACACTTGCCAAAAATCATAAGCCAGCCCTTCTGGTTCTTGACCTCTCTGTATGATCAGCAAACACCCTCAATAGCCCACTTCATCTGACAGGATCCCTCCCGTGTCATACAAAGGGGTCTCAAAAAGCTGCCCTCTGGCAAGCGTCTATACTGCTCTGCAGTGAAACAAACCAGAGGAAGGCAACCTTGTGCCTTGTATTTTAGACTTTCACTGCTGTTGCAATAGAGGTTGCACACTTAGGAGCCACATGAAGTGCCATATGGTCTGAATTTCTTTTTTTATTTTTATTTTTGTGGAGATCTGTGACAAATTCATGCACTCCTGCCTCACAAGTAAACCATGCCTTCACTTCAGTGATTGTCAAAAATGCAATTTCAGCCCTTCTGGAAGAAGTCCCTCAGTTATGTTGTGGAGCCAAGAGTTCAGAATATGATCTCAAAGATGTAATATCACAGAAAGTAGCCTACATTTTATTTAATAAATAGCATGCAATGTTACTTATTCATAATGATGTTATTCATGACAACAAACAGATAATTAAAGAGAGACAAAGTGATTTCCAGACAAGACTTATTGTTTAGAAATACAAAACCACTGTCATGTATGTCCTTGTCCTACCAGGTCAGGTCAGGGTAGAACACAAGGCCCTGAATCTGGCAAACAAAAGATGTGACCGGAACATAAAAAGACAAACACAACCAAGGGACAGGCAAAGTGGACAAAGATCAGTTATATCAATGTCTGCCTAGAAGAAGATGCTACAAGACAGATAAACTCTTACTGACAGACAGACAAGACAGACAAGATAGACAAGACAGACAAGACAGACAAGACAGACAAGACAGACAAGACAGACAAGACAGACAAGACAGACAAG